>JAATLQ010022632.1:0-41482 GCA_013421005.1 Heliconius erato x Heliconius himera
TCACGGGTAACCGTGAGTCTCACCCGGCTGGGCTGACCGCCCAGGTGGCATCTTGCTCATCCCTCCCCCTGCTTCCTTGTACTGTGCCTACCTAGGTACGCACATATTACCCCAGGGCCCACGGGCCCCCCCCAAGGACGCACACTATATCTATATGTGCCGCCAGAAACCACGGCGAGAGGGCGTATGCCCTGATGCCGTTTCCCAGCGCCCACAGCGCTGGAAGGAAGAATGCAACGCGCCTAAGGCATATAATATTCAAATATAGAAACAAAGATACATATACACAGAAGCTAGTCGTGGCGCAGGCAAGTGTGTGACTGTAAGCGCGAGTGGTTGTTTGTCGATCCCCGCTCGCGGAAATGAAATATTTATTTTAATTTATATAATTTAATTTCTTTGTTTTGGTGTCGAGGCACAGCACGGCGTTGAGTTCCACCACTCAATGATTCAATGAATACTAGGTTCTCTCTTTCGACCTTGCTATATGTGGGATACAGCGTAAAGTTGATTTCAATTTTTTAATTTAATTATAGATAACATATACCTATACTAAATGATAAAAGTTATAGGATTTTCATTCTTTCGACATGCCCAAACCAGCTGAGGACGTTCTTCTTCATTCTCACCGCGACATCCTCGCTAGCATCCGCAATAAAGACGTACGTCTTTATTGCTGATTGGATCAGTTAAACTGACTCCGCATATCATACAAAGAGATCACATCTCCATAAAATAAAAAAAAAAACACATTTTACCTAAGTTTTTAACATAGGAAATTATGAATAATGTGGTATTTTATACCCCCTAGCGACGAATCCCGGGTTAACCCTCTTACCAACAGCAATATCCGCATTCACCTCGTATCTTCTATCTCTACAGAATAAATGTAATAGATTTTATCTTAATACTAAATAATTAGTGCCTTGTAGAAGACAGTGTCAAGTAACTCAAAGAAGTCCTTCCAATATCTCATATATGAGCAGCAAACTTGAAATAAAACCGAATAACCTTTTATATAAATTAGAAACTATCCTCCGATAACAAAGACATGGACACTGTTCATATTAAGCTTTATCTTGCATTTGTTCCAATATTTACTGGAATTCAAACATTGTAAGCTGACTGACAGAACTTAAGACCGTTTATTTTACCAGGGTGGAAAAATGCAAATAATATGCTCCTCTATGACGCCGGTCTTGGCACAAGTATGTGACTGTAAACGCGACTGGATGTGGGTTCGATCCTCAACGGAGGAAATTAAATGTTTAACATGTTCCTTTCTTCGCTCTGGTGTCGAGCTAACGCTAAGTTCCGCCATTGACTACAAAATGTCTTGAATATTACGCGGAATTCGAGGGATGCAGTACCTTAATAGCGAGTTCCCTCTGCCTATCTTGTTAAACGCGACGTAAAGCTAAAAACGTTAATATCACTTTTAGATACTAAAACAAAAAAAATAAATGTAAACTAAACATTTATGTTAAATAAACTTAACAATTAAAATGATAATTGAGATTGAGGCCAGTCGTGGCGCAAGGGCACAAAGTGTGCCGGTTGTGGGTTCGATCCCCACTCGAGGAGATGAAATATTTATTTACATTTATATTTTCATTTTTTTGTCTGGTGTCGAGGGGAAAGCGCGGCGTTGAGTTCCGCCACTCAACACGCCATGCCTCCAGAAATTGGCAGAAGCTGGGGAACGGAGTGTCTTCACACTAGGTTCCCTCTGCCTACCCTGCAGTGTGCGGGATAACAACTCTATAAACTATATAAAACTAACTTACACGTGCAAAAGCTAAAACACCGAATCAACCTTCGCTTCTCAAAGGTAGAAAGTGCCGGTAAAGTGGAACTTTCAGGATTCCAGGAAAATTATTGTTTAATTAGTTCGATTACGTTAGAAAGGCCAACCGCCTTGCTTACCTAGGAACTACTTTGTCGTCTAAAACTCAACTTGTTCTATAGTTCTCCCTTTATATGTTATGTAAGCATATAGATTTGTAAAGAGATTGTCATGGGTGGTTTCCCACTCGAGGAAATGAAATATGTATTTAAATTTATATTTTTATTTCTTCGCTCTGGTGTCGAGGAAAAGCGCGGAGTTGAGTTCCGCCAGTCACACGCAATGCCTTCAGATTTCAGCGCAAAATGGGGAACCGAGTGTGCAACATTGCGTGAATATTATTTATTTTTTTATTTTTATGTGTGTAGCTATTACAAATATCAAAATATTGTGTCACGCTTTCCAGCAGGGTATGCAGAGGGGACCTGGAAACCCTAGTCATAAGAAGCTCTGTTCCCATTAAAGCACTTCCGTTCCACACTTTTCCTCTATTCAATGTTTAATATTTCACTACCTCGAGTGGGAACCCAACTCATAACCTGTCTCATTTGGCTAAAAAAGTAAAGCTAAATGATCTCAAATACATGATCTCAAATGTCAAATCTAATATTATATATCGTTATCATCCTAGAACAAGCAACAGTATTCACCGTCTTCGAACCCGGTATATATTACCGTATAACCAAACTACTACGCCTAACGACAACACGAAGGGGTGTTAATCAAATAATAAAGGATAACAAAAGCATGGCGCAACCCGCCAGTAATAGGTTTAACAGCTATAAACTAATTTTGGTCAAATGAACTCTGTGGAACTTCGCCTCTAATAAAATACCAGCTTCTTAGTTTGTTGGTTTATGAAGGGTATTATGTGTAGGTTCGATTTTTAGTCGAGGAAATGAATTATTTAATATATTTTCATTTCCTTGCTTTGGTAACCTCATGAATTTAGAGGAGAGTGGGGATCGGAAGTGTCTTATTGAGAACGGAGTGTCTTAACACGAGGTTTCTTCTATCTATCATGCTAAGTGCGGGATATAGCGTAAAGCTAAAAAATATATATCTTATACTAGCTTTTACTTCCAGCTTTGTATCAAATAGAAAGAACTAAATAGTTATTTTCATTTGACCACGGTTGACATATTTTAAGTCCTTGAAATAACTCTGTGCTCAGATGCAGTGGACGACGTATAAGATGTTATACGTAGATCGAAGGGTTCTGTACTATTATCTATAGAAACGACAAATAAATCACATTTGTTGTATGGAAGCCCACTTAAATATGTATTTAATTCTGTCTTTCAGTCTTTGTTGCTATAACGACAACAGAAATACATACTTTTCTAAATAAGTATTTTTCATTCCGAAGTATGGAAAAACACTTTAAAAATGTTTAAAAAAAAACAGTAATACATCTTATGTGAAAATTAAGTTTATCTAACTATTAAGGTTCATGAGATGCAACCTGATGACAGACGGAGAGGCAGACGGATCGACAGACAGCGGAGTAGTAATGGCCTAAGATCCCATTGCTTAAATCTACAGGGATCTGTTTTTTTAATGAAACTTATATTTAAGAATGATACATGATAGTAGAATAGATTACACTAAGGTTGCCTAGAAGAATCATTCCGCAATCACCTTTAATTAAATGTTTTCCTTTAATTAAATTTTTAATCCCTTTTTGGAGAAAATTACACTCATATGTTTTTTATGTGAATCCTATATGATTTGAAAGAAAATCGCATAAGGAAAAACAATGGTTCTCTCTCTCTCAGTCTGTCACAAGCCCAGGGTTGCCTGTTTTAAACCGGTGTTTTTTTTAATGAATGATATACCACATTAAAGCTTATTTTTTTCTCAACACACATGGTTGCCTGGAAAATAATTGACGCAAGCAAGGGTTGCCATCATTTGAAATATTTTATTGCGGTTCCGTTTGACTATCGTCCAATATTAATAACCTATCTCCAACGTCAATCTTAGATTTCATATATCTATCCTATCTAGAGATTGGATATTAATATTGGGCGTATAAGAATAGACTATGAAATGCACGGTCTGCAGCAAGGTCAATCTTAAAATCAATGTTTCTTCTAACAGTTCACCTGTTAAATGATGATTTTAATCATATTTAATACATACAGAAAACTATTTAAAGATAAAATTTTGCCTACATCTTTCAACAAATATAAAAATAAAAAAAATATAAAATACAAATTAACTTGTACTGTTATACTTGTAGGTACTTCACTACAGTATCGTTTCTAAGTTGTTCGAAACTTACAGTCTAAGTAGTTGCTTGAATAATTATTCTTATTTTTAATATATTCAGAGTACAGTATCTAACACTTAAGTAAGTGACTTTTGAAACTGTTCAACCATTCCGTAGGGAGCTTCGATATACGATATGAAAAACTATATTTTAAGTTGGCAAAAGAAAATAGCAAGGGAAGAATTATTTTATTGGTTTAAAAATTTAAGAAAAGCTTTGTTTAGACAATAAAATTGGTTATGACAAATTTAACGAGTCCAGACTTTGTGGTTTTACTAAAAGGCTATGTCAGGACATCTTTCGTCTCTACATTCGGGCTCCATCATCAGATCAGCTTGATTGTATCGTGTTATTGTATTTGTCACCTAATCTACTTATAATAGCTGCAGACATTCATTTTGATAAAATAAATAGATGAAATAAAACTTTTTTTCTTAGCTTCACAAAGTATTTCGAACAATGCAAGATAGGCAGAGGGAACATGGAAACCGTTAAGACATTCCGTTCTCCGAGTGGTGAAACTCAATGTTACCTCGTTACCAAAGCCAAGAAATGAAAATACTAAATATTTCCTGGAGTGGGAATCGAATTTACAACTTGTCGCTATAACAGTCACACACTTGTGGCCCTACGCCACGCCGCGCCTTTGTTCACTATATGTGTGTTAGTATGCACAATATTGTCAGTCAGTATTGTCAATAGTGTAACTTATAAATAACTTAAAAGTATTTTTTAATAGTTTTACCAACGAAATCCAATTTTTGATTGAAGATATCAACAAAAAAATATTATTACATCCCCAATCATACCTCGCCAGTCGAAACTAAAGTAGAACTCATCAGATTTAGTTCCAAACTTGGTAGGTAGCCAATACAATCCCATCGAAACTTTCCCGTCCGGGAAAAGCCTGCGGAACGCTAGCTATTTCTCGAATATACCTTTAAATAAAACAATTTCAAAGAGATTGATCATCGAATAAAAGTTGTTTCGGATTATGAAACGCAGTTTAAGTTGGATACTGTCGATTTGTGTTTGTCTATAACTTGGAATTTTTAGTTTGTTATATATTGTTCTAGCTTTTACCTGCTGCTTTTCAAATAGTTCATATTTGTTCAAATAAAAATAGCTAAGGGTTGTGTTTAATACTATGATACATTTTAAGAACACATTAAAAGCCGTCTGACGACATCTTATTTGGTTTCACACTTTAACTCGCTTGTCAAAATCGGTAAGAAGAACCTAGTGTTGAAACACTTCGTTTACTCCACTCTCTATATAGGATTTTCTATAGCTAATGATTATATACAATAATTTTTTTTCACGCTGTATCCCGCACGTAGCAGGGTAGGCAGAGTGAACCTGGGAATTTAACGTTAAGACGCTACGTTCCCCATTAAGATACTTCCGTTCCCCACTTTTCGGTGAATTCTCGAGACATTGGTGAGTGGCGAAACTCAAAGCCGCGCTTTGTTTCGGTACTAGAGCGAGGAAATGAAAATATCAAAATATTTCAATTCCCCCAAGTGGGAATCAAACCGACAACCATCACTTAATAAATTCACATATAGTATATAAGCTTTATTACATAAAGTTCTGCGCTAGATACTTAACAAACACCTTACAAATCCACTTGTGTCAGTAATTGCACTACCTCATAGTAGAAAGCAAATATCTTGTGGATGAGCAAACATAGTCCTTCACTCTGAACGTCTTCCACGATATTTACCTAGAACAGGTATATAACATGTTCTATTTGATAAATTATGTATATTATATGGTGAAGGGAAAAGTCGTAGATACAAGTTCTGTTTTGGGGAATAGAATTTTTAAAATTTTCAATTCTCCAAACAGAACTCCCGTGTTCGTGGCGAAACTCAACGCTCTATGCCTCCATACCAGAGCAAAAAAAATAAAATATAAATTAAAATAAATATTTCATTTCCTCGAGAAGGGATCGAATTCACAACCAGTCGTTTACAGTCACACTTTTTAATTGATTACTTCGAATAATAATCGAGTTTAAAGCCGGCGAATACGTCACGACGGCCTCATTATTTGATTTTTATTTATGTTTTATGTTCTGAAAATATATATGGAAAATTTAGTTCATAGAACACTGGTTTCAGCACAACAGTCATCCTACCTCTGATATAGTAAGCTGAATAACGTTTTGTCGAAGGAGACCAAGAACAAGTTCCTTTATACTAGTTAAGAAAACGTATAAAAATTTCAACGTAGCGGGATTCGAACCTAGTTCTGACCAACGTATGGCTTAGTTGGTCAGGGTGCTTGGAAGATTTCCAAAGAGGCGCGGGTTCAAATCCCGTAACGTATGTTTTCTTAATTAGTATCGTTCTTTCATAAATGTGGAATAACACTTTCAAAAAGGTAAAAAAAAAGTTCTTTTTTATGCAAATGTTACCTCGAAATTTTAAAACTGGTAATGGCATTATATAATTATTAATTAAATAATTTAATTACTATACATTATGTTTTAAAAGTTGTATCATGTACGCATCGATTTAATGATATTATGAATTACCTACTTAAAAACAGAGGACAGTCGTGACGCCGGAGTACAAGCGTGTGACAGTAAATGGGACAGGTAGTGGGCTCGATTCTTGCTCGAAGAAATGAAATATTTAATATTTTCATTCCCTCGCTCTTGTAGCGACACAAAGTGCCGCGGCGGTGAGTTCTGCCACTCAAACGCAATTTCTCCAGAACTCCGCGGAAAGCTGCATCCCGCACATGTCGCCGTATCCCGCACATAACAGAAAAGGCAGAGTGAACTAGGGAATTTAGTGTTAGCACACTCCGTTCCCATTAAGACACTTCCAATCGCCACGTTCTTCCGATTTCTCCTCGCTTTGCCTTATTGCCAGAACGAAGACAATAAAAACATTACTTATTTCGTTCCCCAGAATGGGATTGGGAATTGAACCCACGTTTGGGCCCCCACACCACGACTGGCTTCCATATTTAATACTGACTATACGGACTACTAAATCAATTCTATTTAAATAGAAACTTCTCAAATAAGCAAGTAAGAATTTGTTATATAAATATCTTATGCATTCGCTACGGCGTATCGTATGTTATCTAATGCTAGTGGCTCGAGTCACGTAACAGGGAAACATTCAATTTTATCATCTAAATATTGAATGTACGGCAAGTGTATGTTTCTCACGTTATCTGGTAGTGGAGTTGCAGATATTGATGGTGTTTCTTTATTAATTTTGTAAGTGTTACTATCACGATGTATCTATCCGGCACGATGTATCCCGCATGTAGCTGGGTGCAGGATGCAGAGTGAACCTGGGAACTTAGTATTAAGGCAATCTGTTCCCATTAAGACACTTCCGTTTACCACTCGTCTATTTAGGGATCATTAATAAGTATTATTAAATTGGAAATTCATGAGTACTTTAGTAAAAATATAGTTGAAAAGATTAATATAGCTTGGAATTCAATTTCCGCTTTCGAGAAATTTGTATTAGAAAACGAATTTTGATATAAACATATGGATACGTGGTTTTTTCATTAAAGAAAACACTTTAAATTGAATAAAAATCGTCAGGCAAGAGAGAATGCTATTTATTAAAATATTTTTAATATTTTTGTTAAAAGTGTTATTCCACATTTAGGAAAGAAAAATACTTATTTAGAAAACGTATAAAAATTTGAACGTAAAACGTATAAATAAGTTATAACAAGCGTATAAAAATTTCGACGTAGCTTGATGAGAACGTATGGCTTAGTGGTCAGAGCGCCTGATCGGTTTCCAGGAGGCGCGGGTTCGAGTCACGCTACGTTTTATACGTTTTCTAAATAAGTTACGATTCTTACCAAACTTCAAAAAAAAATTACAAGATGTTGGATATTCACGGTTTTTACATATTTCCGGGTCCATTTTTACACATATAGTCCGTGGTCACGGTTAGACAGCCTACTCACGACCATGGACTACTGTAAAATGTTCAAATAGTCGTTTTTCCGTGGAATTAATCCAGTTATATTCAAAAATATATTTAAATTTACAAAACAAAAGAACAATTAGCTAGAGTCATTATTTACAACTAATTTTATATCATCATTAATAAAGGGGACTATCGCGCAATTCCAGCAAAAATTGTGCCAAATTACGCAAATTGAGAAACAGCTTGCACTTATGGCGGCATTTAAAAGTTTAACTCGTTTTCAGTTTCATTAACGGTTATACCTCACATTAACTACGTAATTATGCAATTTGGCTAGGGTTGACAGCTCTACGCGTGAAACATGTATAAGTAGTTAATGTTCTTTTTTTAAACATTTTTAAAGTGTTATTCCACACTTATAAAAGAAAAATACCCCCGCGCCTCCTGGAAACCGACCAGGCACTCTTCGAGTCCCGCTGCGTTCAAATTTTTATACGTTTTCTAAATAAGTAGTTAATGTTCTTTTTTTATAATTTCACGCCGTATCCCGCAAATAGCAGGGCAGGCAGAGAAAGCCTAGTGTGGAGACATTTCTTTCCCCACTTTTTGTCGAATTCTGGACAAATTGCGTGTTGACTGGCGGAACTCAACGCCCCGCTTTGTATCGATACCAGAGCGAAAATTTTGAAATATTAAATATTTTATTTAATGTTCCAATATTGCTGAGTTCCACCATTCAGCACGCAATGCCTCTACAATTCGGCGGAAAGTGGGGAACGGAGTGTCTTAACACTAGGTTACCTCTGCCTACCCTGCTGTGTGTACAGCGTGAAGCTGATTTTTTTAAAATGTTTTATTTTCTCGAGTGGGAATCGAATCCCTAATCTATCGCATTCACAGCTCCTGCGCCACGACTGGCCTTACCTCACATTAACTACATAATTATGCAATTTGGCTCAGCTTGAATACACCGATAGCTCTACATGTTTGAGTACTTAATGTTCATGCTTCAGATTATATTCATACATATTATATACTTATGAATTAAGAGATTTATAATTAAGAGATTAAGTTGTTTTTTTTAGTATTTCTGTATAAGTGGTGTACAAATAAATAAAAATAATTATTATTATTGTTATACATAAAATTTAAATAATAACTTTAGCTTAAAGTCTCAAGGCAAACAATTTTAATCTCTATATATAATAAGACAGTAAAAATATTTTGTCTGTACATTTAGTAATTTTGACTGAAATGGATAGAGGGACACTTAAAAAGAATAATAGAAAGCAAAAAGATTTTTTTTGAATTTCTTGTCTGTCTGTCTGTCTGTCTGTCGACATATTTTTGTCCGCATTTTTCTCTGAAAGTACTGAACCGATTTACTTGAAAATTTCACCAATTGCTTTGTTTTAACTCAACTTGAGTACTAAAGTTTAGTTCATCAAAATCGGTCCATTAAAAAAAAGTTATCGTCATTTGAATGAACTCAAGGCATTACTTTGCCTGCGAATATTATATAGCAATCGCGCTGGTATGACCCTGGCTAAAGAATGACATTCGAAACGTCTGGTTTATATGATTGTTGATAAAAATATATATTTTTGAGCAGGATAGGCAGAAGGAAACTTTTCGACCTCTTTCATGAGAGAGGTCGAAAAGATTCCCTTTTTATAAATTAAATTTTTAAATACAGATTTAATCATTTCACGTTTAAACAGAATAATTCTATTGTATAATTCTATCATTCAGGGGTGATATCCTACAATATTTCGCGGTGGTAATAATCCTGTACACAAACATTGTAGCAGTGTTGGCAATTTGAGTGGTTGAATAGAACACGTAATGTAAAGCAATGACAACAGATTTGTTTCCAATGGTGTATTTATAAATATTCATAAAGTAGCAGGGTACGCCGAGGGAACCTAGTGTCAATGCACTCAATTTTCAAGGCATTACGTGATGAGTGTTGTAACTCAACGCTGCGCTTTGTATTGTCACCACTATATGATTATGAGGCCAGTCGTGGCGCAGCGGCACAAAGTGTGACGTGTAAAACCGACTGTTTGTAGGTTCGATCCCTACTCGAGGAGATGAAATATTTACTTAAATTTATATTTCCATTTTTTCGCTCTGGTGTCGAGGTTAAGCGCGGCGTTGAGTTCTGCCACTTAACACGCAATGCCTCCAGAATTTGGGCGAAAGTGGGGAACGGAGTGTCTTACACTAGGTCCCCTCTGCCTACCCTGCTGTGTGCGGGATACAGCGTGAAGCTGATTTATTTTGATTTTATTTATATGATTATGAAAATAATGCAATCCAACCAACCGAATTGATATGTTTTCTATTATGTTTTAAGACATTATATATCGTATACAACATTCTGATGAGTAATATTGATAAAAGTTTCGAGTCCACGTCGAAGTTGTTCCGCAGTAATTATTAAAATTTCTACTTGAAATCTGTAATATAAACATTATTATAAGATTAATTATTGTAAGATGCTGGGGTAAGTGACTATGAACAGTGATTTTGGGTTCAAATGCAAATTTAGGATTTTATTGTTTATAAAAATATCTGTCTGTTCAACTAACAACTTGTGGGCAGAATTCCTAATATAATAAATATTATCCAATAATAGTACTTTGTAGGGAGTATAATCGAATCATTTTTGAGGAACTTGTACCATAAAACAATACATTAACTTAATACTCGTTGCATTATGCACTCTGCTCAAAATTTTGAGTTATATAACATTTTTTTTCCTATTTCATTATATATTACTATATATTCTGTGGTATTTTTAATAACAAAAAAACAAAATAAAATCTCACAATTCCCATCACAGCGTGTAGTCGTCTAATTTATAGCATACTGAGAAACACTATTTAGAACTTATGGGAAATATTTCTTTTAGAAATATGGTAGCTAGTGTTTATATACCCTTATAATAACATCCATAACTTTTTGTTTAGAAGGAAGTACGAATTAAACACAACACGCAATGTCTCTGAAATCATGCGGAAAAGGGGAATGGAGTGTCTTAACACTAGGTTCCCTTTGCCCCACTAAATGGTAGAAAGCTTTAAGCTTCAAGGGGTGCGTACGGTGGGATAATTTCTTGTTATAAATAACTTTTTGTATTTTTTTTTAATTGACTTAATTAAAACTCTTGCTTTTTAATGCTTGACTGGAAATTTTGCTTTAAGTCTTAGTAAAGGAGGAGCATATAGAAAAATGTTAATTATTTAAAAGTAACGGTATTCTCGGTCTCTCAGCCTGACTTGTTTTCAGCTCCTCGTTATCATTAGACTAAGCGCGGTGTTATGCTCCACTACGCTACACGCTATGTATCAAAAATTGTCCCCAAATTTTGACTTACTTTCCTTTAAGGTTATAAAATAAATAACGTTGAATATGTACAGAATTCTTAATAATATTTTGACCCGCATGTTGTCGCTATATATTAAATAAAAATATAATTATAATGATTTTACATTACAGGAAATAAGTCACTTCGAGCGTAACCTGAAAAACCACTTAAGATGCTCCCAGTGGGGTTCCGTGGAAGTTGTGAAAAATGTACCAGCAATAAAGAACTGCTTAACGAGAGATCTCATGCTGGTAGGGGACGAGCTATTGAGTGTTTTTATGTATTAAGAAATATTGTATGTATAGAAAAAAATATTTTTTTGAAAGGGACTTTCGAGTGTAAACGCAGAAGGTTTATGAGTTCGATTCCCATTCGAGGAAATGAAATATTTAATATTTTAATTTCCGGACTCTGGTAACGACGTTGAGCTTACCCATTCAATACGCAATATCTCTCTAGGGATTCGGCGGAAAGTGGAGAACAGAAGTGTCTTAAAACCAGGTTCCCAGCTTCCCACTGCCTACCCTGCTACGCGCAAGATCTGTTTATTTTCCCTGAATGAAAATTAATTAATCTTGGTATTTAAAAAAAGTGCAACTAACTTATGTTAGTGATAGTAAAAAAAACTTTAATGTTAGTAAAAATAAAAGAGTACCTGTGGGCAATTTTCTTTTAACAATTGGTCAAGGGGCAAGGTAAGCTTCGTTTTAATTAATAATTTAGTTTGAAATTCCGTCTATTTATTGAGTAGGGATGTAATAGTAGGGTTCTATACCCAATACCCACAAACTGTCAACAATATTCTGTTTCTGCTACCCCTGTCAACCTTTTAAGGGTCGATACCTTTTAAATAGTAAGCAAAGTAATCAATTCAATTTTCAGTAGCAATGATTTACAATAAATTCTGTATTTGTCTGTATGTGTATATAATTAGAAAAGCTTGTAAAATTTTAACTAATTTTAACACAATAATAGGTAAATAGACGAAAATAACATTTCTAAATACTAGCCATGTTAATAGTGTATGACTAATACTATAAATATTGAGTAAGTATCGACCATAAATACTGTAGCAAAATGACTTTTTTTCGCATAAGTTTTTTTCTTATACTAAAAAAATTGTGTAACAGGTCTCTTAAGAAAGTCGTCGTAAGCCAAACGTAATACCAGAGCTACGAATTTAAAATATTTTATTCCTCCGAGTGGGAATCGAATCCCTAAATGGAACAGCTTATTTACAGTTAAGTGTGCCGCTTCGTTACGACGGCCTTTGGGGCCGTCCAAGTATTACGTAAGCAGTTTTTTTGCAATTATTGACCCCCCCCCCCCTCTCCCCTATGTCATCAAAAATAAGCAATCTTCTTAAAAATATTTCATTGAAAATGTCAAAAATAAGACCCTTCCGCCCCCCTACAGTGCTTACGTAATACTTGAACGACCCCTTTAAAAAAAAATCTTTGTAATTTTTTTCTACAAATACATCGAAAAGAATATTAAAAAATATAAAAGAATATATAAAATTGCAAAAAAATTGAAGAAATAAATAGAAATACGAACAAAATATTGGTCAAACTATAGCTAAATGTGGCAACAATCTTAAAGAATCTGATAGCAGCGCAGGGCGAATTTATATCCGGATGTGAGCTTAACGTTACAGATGAACACCCGCTGCTTAATATACGGTGTTCTGGGTCGTAATTCCGGTCCGATCCTACAAATTGTTGGGAGAAACGATAATTCGGGATGGCTATTTGAATTCGTTTTTTTTTCTGTATCCCTCACACCGGGGTAGACGGAGGGAATCTAGTGTTAAGGCACTACGTTTCCCATTTTCCAACGATTTTTGTGGGCATTTCCTGCTAAGTGGCGGCTAAATTTGGGCTTTGCCTCGATACCAGTGCGAAAAAATGAAAATATTAAATATTTCATTTATTCAAGTGGGAATCGAACCCAGAACCGTCGAGTTTTCAGTCACACAATTGTGCACCTACGCCTCAATGGTCTCATTAGTAAATTAACATTAACTTTCTAATAAGGCATGGTGTTGCCTCGACACCAGAGTGAGGAAATGAAAATATTAAATGTTTGATTTCTCCGAGTGAGAATCGAATCCATAACCTAACCGCTTCGTGCCCCTGCGCCACGACTGGCGCTCAGTTTTCGACGGTATTCTAAAATAATATACTATACTGAGGTGTTATTTAGAAAATGCTATAAATGTTTTTTTATTTATTTCAAAAATATGCTTTGAAAGTCAGATTTTTTGTTTTGATGCAATTCTAGTTAGATAGCAATTTAGTTCTGGTTTTTCGATTGAGTATTTTTATTTTTGTGTATAGAACGGTATTGGTGTATGCTTATTTTGTTTTTTTTATTTTTTATTACAATATAGGGAATATTTTTATAATTTGTGTTATTCCATATTTATTTAGAAAACGTATAAAAAATGGTTTACCCTTTTATTACAAATCCTTGCATTTTTAACAAATACACGCGCGCTTAGCTAATTTAATGTGTTAATTTACTAATGACGTCGCCATGGTGCAGGGACACAAGCGTAGGTTTCTAGGCGCGGTTCTACATGGTTCTGGGTTCGATTTCCACTTGGGAAAATTATAAGTATAATATTTTCATTTATTATATACTTGTTTTAGTAGCTAAACAAAGCGCGGCGCTGTGTTCCCCCACTTAAAACGCAATACCTCGCGATTAATATACGGACCGAAAGGTAACAAAATGTCCTAACACTAGGTTCCCAGGTTCCCTCTGCCTACTCTGCTTAAAAAATAGACTAAAAAATACGAATGAACTAAGTGTAAATAAATAAAAATAGATACTAAACTACACTAATAAATACTCAATATTTATATGACTACAAAGACCATCTAACCAAAAACCACTTTGGCCATTTGACAAACAATTGCAACAATCCGGAGCCAACAAACTCGAAACCAAAGACAAAGATCAAAATGACATTAAGTGACAAAAGTAAAAGACAGAATTCCACATTAAAATCTAATTTACACTCCTCAAAGACGTCAAGTTGTACTATCAGTGCTTCTTCAAATAAATCACTTCGTCGGCAATTACCTTTTCCTAAGAAACTGGGGTCTCAAGTCTTACTCAAAATGATAAGGCCACGTCTGTAACTTTGAGAAAGCAGGCCTCCAAGTGTCTAACTTGTTTGAACTGCGAATGTAGATAGACATTGTTCAGAATTTTGTTTTGAATTAGTTATTCCTTTTTACGTTTTGTGATGGAGGAATCGTTGTTGTCCAGACGGTTTCTGTTTCATTGTTTGTGGAATTTTGTCTCGTTTTTGTTTATTATGATTTTGTGTGATTGTGTTTTAATGAATGTAATATTATTTATTATATTTAGTTTTGTTTTTAGTTTTGGAGATGGTTTAAATTGAACTTTGAGATTTATTTTAATTTCATGTTTGTATAAGGCCAGTCGTTAGCGGCACAAAGTGTGACTGTAAAACCGACTGGTTGTGGGTTCAATCCCCACTCGAGGAGATGAAATATTTACTTAAATTTATATTTCCATTTCTTCGCTCTGGTGTCGAGGCAAAGCGCAACGTTAAGTTCTGCCACTTAACACGCAAAGCCTCCAGAATTCGGCAGAAAGTGGGGAACGGACTGTCTTACACTAGGTTCTCTTTGCCTACCCTACTGTCTGCGGGATACAGCGTGAAGCTGATTTATAATTTATGTTTGTATATTTTCAGTTGCAATTAGTAATTAATATACATATTTTTTATTTATACTATTTTTAACTTCAGCTGCTAGGGCTAATTTTGCATACATTTGAGTGCAAGATTAATCCTATTCCATTGTTTTTTTATATTTTTTCTAATACAGAATCGTTTCGAATTTTTTTGAAGGCAAAGTTTTTATTTTGGAACAAACCTTACATTGTCAACTCAAAGACATTTATAATTTATACTATCAGTATATTTTTCATTGAAACCCATTTTTAATAAAAATTGTAGACAAACGACCTAAAACAAAGAAAATATATCAAAGTTAAACCAGAAAAATTCGAATTTGCTATTTTAGCCACGTTTATTTAAGGTAATCAATTAGATAATTGGCGGACGCCAATTCGGAGCTGCATGCTACAAATCTACCTTGCAATTGGACATGAGAAATCCATTAATGCGCCGTTTTTGCCTCTGTTCCGGTTAAATCTAACAACACCGCTCCCAACCGTTTGCTTCAGTCCGAATTTCCTAGTTGCCAAAGGATATTTGATTTTTGACAAGAATATTGTAGTAGTGTTTTTGTTGAAATCAATGTGTATTGGCCTGCTTTGAAGTAGTGTAGATTTTAGTATTGAATTTAGATAGTTAAAATTATATTTTGTTGTAAAGTGATTTATTAGTAATTGCTATCTGGACTGAACGCCGCGTTTAGCCTCGTTACCAGAGTGAGGAAAAGAAAATATTAAATATTAAATCAAAATTATTTAGCTTCACGCTGTATCCCGCACACAGCAGGGTAGGCAAAGGGAACGTACCAAGACACTGCGTTCCCCACTTTCTGCCGAATTCTGGAGGCATTGCGTGTTGAGTGGCAGAACTCAACGCCGCGCTTAACCTCGACACCAAAGCAAAGAAAATGGAAATATAAATTTAAGTAAATATATCATCTCCTCGATGGGGGATCGAACCAACAACCAGTCGATTTTACAATCACACCTCGTACGCGCCACGACTGGCCTCTATTATACTAAATATTAGATTTCACGAAAACCCCTAATATATTCAATTCGCCACAATTTCTCCATACAAATTTACACTATATCTAACACATATCCGTACCAGCAACAAACAAACCCTTTACCACTCTGACCCTATATCACAAAGTTGGTACATTATAAATCAACATGATAACAAACTAAGCATATAATTGCCAAACATTATTGACTCAAGGCTGTCATCTGATATGATCTCGATCACCATAACCTATAATCTGTGTATAATTGATGGTGTAATTACATTGAATTTGAATAGTGACCGAAATTATTGCTTGTAAATTGGGAGTGGCGGTAACAACTGTGTTATTTAGCTTTTGTTATTTTGATTTTGATTTGAATAATGAAATATTTTTTTCTCTATATCCTTTTTTGGTATATATTAGACGGGGATGTAGCAGTTTCAGAAAAAAAGTTAAATTTAAGCACACGTAAATGTGATTGTTAAAACGTGTCTTTATTATATTTTACCGTAATCCTTAAAGGATTTCCTGCAAAATAAATAAAAAAACAACTTTGAGATACGCATTTTTTTATTCCACGCTCAAATTGTCAGATTATTGAAATATACACTACTACTACTGCACGTAACTAGGTTATCTTGCCTTAAACTGACGCACTCGAGTAGTTCTAAGTATCGATTTTTTTACTAATCTGATGGGCTGCCTTTAACGCACTACCCTATATGAACGGTTCCTATATGGCATGGTACACTACAGGGTTCTCGCCACATGATTTTATGGCGCGATGGAGGAAATCTGAGAACATAGTGTTAAGAAATTCCATTAATTTTAAAACCTTAAAGTATTTAAAATATAGCATTCTCTCTTGTCAAATGATAATTCTAAGTAATTATTTTTGGGTAGCAAAAAATTGTGAAAATCTTCCTACAGATTTACTAACAATATAAATAAATTGTATCAAGCGTATAAGAATTTCGAAATAGCTTGATGAGAACGTATAGCTTAGTAGTCAAAGCGCTTGGATGGTTTCCAAAAGGCGCGGGTTCAAAGTTTTTAACATTCATTCGAACATATAACTTTTCTTTTTAACTTTGACGTGAATTTAATCAATTATCTATTTACGTTCCTAACCTGTCAATCCATATTTCAATTTTACAATACGTTACCAATAAAAAAGGCATTTCTAATACGAGGCGTTGTACCGAATACGCCATGAAATTTAAATCAGGCCACCGATTTCCAATAGCAACGCCGTACAATGGAGCAACTTTGTTGTTGAAACAATTTTGAGTTTACGACTACGCGACTATTAGTTCAAAAATATTACTCGACCCAATAGAAGAGTCCAAATTTTGAACGAACCTACCGTGCTGTTATCGACGCTTTTTTCATAAAAAACTTTCGAGCTCATAGTGCTGGAAACTAGACTACTTGAAATGGTATATAAACAACGGATTTTTTTGCTCCAACGATCCGCGTCCAAGTCCTCTCGGTTCGATTTAATTGTAAAAATGAACAATTATTTTGTTTCGTTCTTTAACATTGCAGTGCAGTGCTGGGATGTTTGTTAAATTTTATCTGTAATCCTATTATTGCTACAGAACAATATAATATTGTAAATAATAATAGTTGAGGGCACAAAGTGTGACTGTAAAACCGACTGGTTGTTGGTTCGATCCCCACTCGAGGGGATGAAATATTTACTTAAATTCATATTTCCATTTTTTCGCTGCTGCGTTGGTGCCTTATCTATCAATTCTCACCTTACCAATCAATCCAATGTAAAACATTCATCAGATAAAAAAATCTTAAACAATAACTAATTGCAATAAAGCTGTTACGTCATACAAAATCTGGACAAAAGTTTAGTCAACAACATTTAAACGACGCGTTCCTCGAAAGCTGCTTTACGATTTCATTGTGTTAAAGCTGTTATTTCACAAAATTATCTTTTCACCGGGAGCGGAATGGTCCCAGATTTTATATAGTGAATGAAAATTTTACAGCACGTGTTGTATATGGAGTCATGGCACCATTTTGCATTATAAACGATGAGGCGCAAAAGAAACGGCGTTTGAATATAGACACGATGGCTAATAATTAATTGATTTTCATTTTCCCGCTTCGGTTTAAGATGATGCGGCGTTGAGTGCCGCCGCTCAACACGTAATATCTTGAATTTGAGCGATTTTTTTTTCCTTTATTTTTCATATATTTTAAAGATCTCCTTATAATTACCAAAAATATTTTTTTTTATATAAACAACATTTAAATCTCAGCAATATTATTTTTTTAAATAAATAAATAAGAACTTTATCTTAGAAATTACAATTTAATTCATATAAGTCAGTAAAAAGTCTACTGATCTCCTGAGCGCGCAAGCCGGCGAGATGTTGATAATGTAAGGTGGTGGCTCATACAAAAATCCTGCAATCTTTTGAATCCGAACGTATTTTAACTGATCTTTCAACCTGGATTTACGACAAATTGCTGTTAAAGTGACGTTTAATGTTAAATATACAAAAATGTTGTTAATTCCATTTGGAATAGTTAAATTAAATTGGTTTGAAATATTAGTGGCCTTTTTTTAGTAGCTTCACGCTGTATCCCGCACACAGTAGGGTTGGCAGAGGGAACCTAGAGTGTTATGAACTCCGTTCCCCACTTTTCGCCGAGTTGTTTTGGAGGAGTGGCGGAACTCAACGCCGCGCTTTGCCTCGACACCAGAGCGTAGAAATGAAAATATAAATCTAAATAAATATTTCCTTTCCTCGAGTGGGGATCGAACGCACAACCAGTCGATTTTATAGTCACACTGTGCCTCTGCGCCATGACTGGCTTGTAAAATTTTAACTAGTTTTACTCACAATAATAGGTAAATACACGAAAATGAAATTTCTAAATACTAGTGTAATGGAACGGCCCATTTATAGTTAAGTACTGTGACGACCATGATTTGTTAAACATAAATATATATAATATAAAAAAAACCTCTTTGTAAAATATTTCCACAAAGACATCGAACAAAATATTTAAAAAATATAAAAGAATATATATAAAATTGCAAAAAAATAGAAGAAATAAATAGAAACACCAACAAAATATTGGCCAAACTATAGCTAAATGTGGCAACAATCTTAAAGAATCTGATAGCAGCAGAGGGCGAATATATATCCGGATGTGAGCTTAACGTTACAGATGAACACCCGCTGCTTAATATACGGTGTTCTGGGTCGTAATTCCGGTCAGATCCTACAAATTGTTGGGAGAAACGATAATTCGGGATGGCTATTTGAATTCGTTTTTTTTTCTGTATACCTCACACCGGAGTAGACGGAGGGAACCTAGTGTTATGACACTACGTTTCCCATTTTCCAATGATTTTTGAGGGACATTTCGTGCTTAATGGCGGCTAAATTCACACTTTGCCTCGATACCAGTGCGAAAAAATGAAAATATTAAATATTTCATTTATTCAAGTGGGAATCGAACCCAGAACCGTCGAGTTTTCAGTCACACAATTGTGCACCTACGCCACGATGGTCTCATCAGTAAATTAACATTTACCTCCTAATAACGCGTGGCGTTGCCTCGACACCAGAGTGAGGAAATGGAAATTTTAAATGTTTGATTTCCCCGAGTGGGAATCGAACCCATAACCTAACCGCTTCTTGCCCCTGCGCCACGACTGGCGCTCAATTTTCGACGGTATTCTAAAATAATATACTATACTGAGGTGGTATTTAGAAAATGCTAAAAATGTTTTTTTATTTGTTTCAAAAATATGCTTTGAAAGTCAGATTTTTTGTGTTGATACAATTCTAGTTAGATAGCAATTTAGTTCTGGTTTTTCGATTGAGTTTTTTCTATTTTTGTGTATAGAACGGTATTGGTGTATGCTTATTTAGTTTATTTTATTTTTTATTACAATATAGGGAATATTTTTATAATTCGTGTTATTCCATATTTATTTAGAAAACGTATAAAAAATGGTTTACCCTTTTATTACAAATCTTTGCATTTTTAGCAAATACACGCGCGTTTAGCTAATTTAATGTATTAATTTACTCATGACGTCGCAATGGCGCAGGGACACAAGCGTGGGTTTCTAAGCGCGGTTCTACATGGTTCTGGGTTCGATTTCCATTAGGGAAAATAATAAGTATAATAAAAAAAAAATTAAATTAAATTAGCTTCACGCTGTATCCCGCACACAGCAGGGTAGGCAGAGGGAACCTAGTGTTAAGACACTCCGTTCCCCACTTTCTGCCGAACGAATATTTCATCTCCTCGAGTGGGAATCGAACCCAGAACCAGTCGGTTTTGCAGTCACACCTCGTGCCGCTGCGCCACGACTGGCCTCAAATAATAAGTATAATATTTTCATTTATTATATATTTGTTCTAGTGGCTAAACAAAGCGCGGCGCTGTGTTCCCCCACTTAAAACGCAATACCTCGCGATTAATATACGGACCGAAAGATAACAAAATGTCCTAACACTAGGTTCCCAGGTCACCTCTGCCTACTCTGCTAAAAAAATAAACTAAAAGATACGAATGAACTAAATATAAATAAATATAAATAGATACTAAACTATACTAATAAATACTCAATATTTCTATGAGTACAAAGACCATCTAACCAAAAACCACTTTGGCCATTTGACAAACAATTGCAACAATCCGGAGCGAACAAACTCGAAACCAAAGGCAAAGATCAAAATGACATTAAGTGACAAAAGTAAAAGACAGAATTCCACATTAAAATCTAATTTACACTCTTCAAAGACGTCAAGTAGTACTATCAGTGCTTCTTCAAATAAATCACTTCGTCGGCAATTACCTTTTCCTAAGAAACTGGGGTCTCAAGTCTTACTCAAAATGATAAGGCCACGTCTGTAACTTTCAGAAAGCAGGCCTCCAAGTGTCTAACTTGTTTGAACTGCGAATGTAGATAGACATTGTTCAGAATTTTGTTTTGAATTAGTTATTCCTTTTTACGTTTTGTGATGATTCCTTCTCGTTGTCGTCCAGACGGTTCTGTTTTATTGTTTCTAGAATTTTGCCTCGTTTTTGTTTATTATGATTTTGTGTGATTGTGTTTTAATGAATGTTATATTATTTATTATATTTAGTTTTGTTTTTAGTGTTGGAGATGGTTTAAATTTAACTTTGAGATTTATTTTAATTTCATGTTTGTATGAGGCCAGTCTTCAGTGGCACAGTGTGACTGTAAAACCGACTGGTTGTGAGTTCGACTCCAACTCGAGGAGATGAGATATTTACTTAAATTTATATTTCCATTTCCTCGCTCTGGTGTCGAAGCAAAGCGCGGCGTTAAGTTCTGCCACTTAACACGCAATGCCTCCAGAATTCGGCAGAAAGTGGGGAACGGAGTGTCTTACACTAGGTTCCCTCTGTCTACCCTACTGTGTGCGGGATACAGCGTGAAGCTGATTTATGATTTATGTTTGTTTATTTTCAGTTGCAATTATTAATTAATATACATATTTTTTATTTTTATTATTTTTAACTGCAGCTAGGGCTAATTTTGCATAATTTGTTGTGCAAAATTAATCCTATACCATTAATCCTATTCCATTTTTTTTTTTTTTTTCTAATACAGAATCGTTTCGAATTATAATTTTTGAAGGCAAAGTTTTTATTTTGGAACAAACCTTACATTGTCTCACAGACATTATTAATTTATACTATCAGTGTATTTTTCACTGAAACCCATTTTTATTAAAATTGCAGACAAACGACCCAAAACAAAGAAAATATATCAAAGTTAAACCAGAAAATTTCCAATTTGGTATTTTAGCCACGTTTATTTAAGGTAATCAATTAGATAATTGGCGGACGCCAATTCGGAGCTGCATGCTACAAATCTACCTTGCAATTGGACATGAGAAATCCATTAATGCGCCCTTTTTGCCTCTGTTCCGGTTAAATCTAACAACACCGCTCCGCTTTGTAATGATTTTAGTATTGAATTTAGATAATTAAAATTATATTTTGTTGTAAAGTGATTTATTAGTAATTCCTAACTGGACTGAGCGCCGCGTTGAGCCTCGTTACCAGAGTGAGGAAAAGAAAATATTAAATATTAAATCAAAATTACAATCAGCTTCACGCTGTATCTCGTACACAGCAGGGGACCACAACGGGAACCTACCAAGACACCCGTTCCCTACTTTCTGACGAATTTTGGAGGCATTGCGTGTTGAGTGGCAGAACTCAACGCTGCGCTTAACCTCGACACCAGAGCGAAGAAAATGGAAATATAAATTTAAGTAAATATTTCATCTCCTCGAGTTGGGATCGAATCCACAACCATTCGGTTTTACAATCACACCTCGTGCGCGCCACGACTGGCCTCTATTATATTAAATATTAGATTTCACGAAAACCCCTAATATATTCAATACGCCAAATCTTCGCTATACAAATTTAAACTATATCTAACACATATCTATACCAGCAGTAAACAAACCCTTTACCACTCTGACCCTATATCACAAAGTTGGTACATTATAAATCAACATGATAACAAACTAAGCATATAATTGCCAAACATTATTGACTCAAGGCTGTCATCTGATATGATCTCGATCACCATAACCTATAATCTGTGTATAATTGATGGCGTAATTACATTGAATTTTAATAGTGACCGAAATTATTGCTTGTAAATTGGGAGTGGCGGCAACAACTGTGTTATTTAGCTTTTGTTATTTTGATTTTGATTTGAATAATGAAATTTTTAATTTTCCCTATTTTTTTTTTTTGGTATACAGGATGGAAGTGTCAGCACCAGTTTAAATGAAACTATAGTTTTAACAACTGTATAAAAGCCTAATACAATTAATTATGTTTTTTTTCCCAAAAATGAAAAAGTTATTTTTTTAAACAAAATAAATAATAAAATTATTGTAGTAATATAAAACGCCATTTGACAAGAACGACGCACACACTCTGTATATCAGATGGGGGCGTTGCAATTTCAGTGGGAAAATTAAGTTTAAGCACACGTAAATATGATTGTAAAAACATGTCTTTATTAATATATAGTTATCATTAAAAATCAACTACTATAACTGCTGACGTACTTATATTTTTTGAGAATTTGTAACAAAATCAAACATATACAGCTATAATTTTTATTTATTTTTTATTTTTTACGCCATAAGAAAGAATTAATGAAAAATTGCATACTTTTATTGTTATTACTGAATTATAATTTTTATGTATTTGTTATACAAAACAGAAATTAAATCAAAATAATATTTTTTTTCGACAAATTACATATATACTTATTGAGAAAACGTATAAAAATTTGAACGTAGCGGGACTCCAACCCGCGCCTCCTGGAAACCAACCAGCTACGTTCAAATTTTTATACGTTTTCTAAATAAGTATTTTTCTTTCCTAAGTGTTTAAAAATGTTAAAAAAATTACATATATATTTGGATTCGTTCAAATATTTCTTACTTAAATTATACAGATCAATTACAAAATATTTTGCATTATTTTGCATTTATCAAGATAAGCGGAGGAAATCTGAGAACATAAGTAATTCCATCAATTTAAAAACCTTTATTAGTATTTACAATATAGCATTCTCTCTTGTCAAATGGATAGAGAGCCGACTGCTTAGCCTCTCTATCGTTAGTTCCGCCATCTCGCTTGCACGTGCAGCTCTGGCGTAACGTGACAATGAGACATATTTTTTTAATGGTAGGAAAAGTGGAGATGCTAAATTTGCACTTACAGAAGCGTCATACAGACCTATTAGACTATGAATATTAATTTAATGGAGAAATAATGAGAAGGAAAGAGAGACGCGGAGCAGAAATACGCTATACACTTTATTTGTTTATTCATGGCATGGTTAGCTTTATTCATGGAAACCGTCAGTTTTTCCGTAATTCTTAAAGGATTTCCTTCAAAAAAAAAATCGCGCTCTAGTATTTCGAAGTAACGTTTTTTACAACTTTGACTCGCCCATTTTTTTATTCCACGTTCAAATTATCAGATTATTGAAATATACATTACTACTACTGCATGTAACTAGCTTACTGTTCGGTTTTGTAAAAAAAGAGAGTTGTTGATAAATAAATAATGGTATAAAATCGACCAGTGTTAGGTCTTGTACAAAAAAGGAGGGTAGTTCATAAATAAATAATATATAAAAGCGGTATTGGATGATCATTCCCGAAACGGCATTGAGGCTAGATATAGTACCACTGGTGAAGAAATAAATTGGAGGAGTTCATAAGATAAAGTGAGCTTAATTGTTTTATTATATTACCTTGCCTTAAACTGACGCACTCGAGTAGTTCTGAGAATCGATTTTTTTTACTAATCTGATCCTTCAACGTACTAACTACCCTATACGAACCGTTTCTATATGGTAGGGGTATACTACAGGGTACAAGGTTTCTCCCCTCTTCAGCTCTCTAACTATTATAGTGGCACTCAAAGTTGTCAATTAGTGTTTACCATTTTTTTATTTTTTAGCTTCACTTCACTTTATTTTGTTTTCACTTCACTTTATTTTACGTATATCAATATCAAGATAAGCGGAGGAAATCTGAGAACATAGTGTTAAGAAATTCCATTAATTTAAAAACCTTTATTAGTATTTACAACATAGCATTCTCTCTTGTCAAATGATAATTCTAAGTAATTATTTTTGGGTAGCAAAAAGTTGTGAGAATCTTCCTACAGATTTACTAACAATATCAATAAGTTGTAATAACCATATAAGAATTTCGAAGTAGCTTGATGAGAACATATAGCTTATTAGTCAAAGCAGTTGGACGGTTTCCAAGAGGCGCGGGTTCAAAGTTTTTAACAATCATTCAATCATCCGAAAATATAAATTTTCTTTTGAACTTTGACGTGAATTTAATCAATTATCTATTTACATTCCTAACCTGTCGATCCATATTTCAATTTTACCAATAAAAAAGGCATTTCTAATACGAGGCGTTGTACCGAATACGCCATGAAATTAAAATCAGGCCACCGATTTCCAATAGCAACGCCGTACAATGGAGCAACTTTGTTGTTGAAACAATTTTGAGTTTACGACTACGCGACTATTAGTTCAAAAATATTACTCGACCCAATAGAAGAGTCCAGATTTTGAACGAACCTACCGTGCTGTTATCGACGCTTTTTTTCATAAAAAACTTTCGAGCTCATAGTGCTGGAAACTAGACTACTTGAAATGGTATATAAACAACGGATTTTTTTGCTCCAACGATCCGCGTCCAAGTCCTTCGGTTCGATTTAATTGTAAAAATGAACAATTATTTTGTTTCATTCTTTAACATTGCAGTGCAGTGCTGGGGTGTTTGTAAATTTTATCTGTAATCCTATTATTCCTACATAACAATATAATATTATAAATAATAATAGTTGAGGCCAGTCGTGGCGCAGGGCCACAAAGTGTGACTGTAAAACCGACTGGTTCTGACACTTAACACGCAATACCTCCAGAATTCAGCAGAAAGTGAGGGACGGAGTGTCTTAACACTAGATCCCATTTGCTTACACTGCAGTGTGCATGAAGCTTATTTATTTATTTCAAATAATACTATATATGTAGAGATTTTGTCTAATCTGGCTATAAAATAAGCGAAGCCAGAAGCGAGAAGCCGCGTTTGTGCCTTATCTATCAATTCTCATCTTACCAATCAATCTAATTTAAAATATTAATCAGTTAAATCCTTAAATAGTAATTAATTGCAATAAAACTGTTACGTCATACAAAATCTGGACAAAAGTTTAGTTCTACAACATTTAAACGACGCGTTCCTCAAAAGCTACTTTACGATTTCATTGTGTTAAAGCTGTTATTTCACAAAATTATCTTTTCACCGGGAGCGGAATGTTCCCAGATTTTATAGAGTGAGTGAAAATTTTACAGCACGTGTAGTATATGGAGTCATGGCACCATTTTGATTTCACACACGTGTAAA
This sequence comes from Heliconius erato x Heliconius himera, assembly GCA_013421005.1. NCBI lineage: Eukaryota > Metazoa > Arthropoda > Insecta > Lepidoptera > Nymphalidae > Heliconius > Heliconius erato x Heliconius himera. The sequence continues at coordinate 26,131 of JAATLQ010022632.1, forward strand.
GAAATTAATAGGCACTTCATTATAAACGATGAGGAGCAATAGAACGGCGTTTGAATATAGACACGATGGCTAATAATGAATTTATTTTTATTTTCCCGCTTGGTTTAAGATGATGCGGCGTTGAGTGCCGCCACTCAACACGTAATGTCTTGAATTTGAGCGATTTTTTTTTCCTTTATTTTTCATACATTTTTAAAGATCTCCTTATAATTACCAAAAAAAAAAAGTTTATATAAACAATATTTAAATCTCACTAATATTACATATTTTTTAAATAAAAAAAAATAGGAACTTTCTCATTAGAAAATAGAATTTAATTCATATAAATCAGTAAAAAGTCTACTGATCTCATGAGCGCACGAGCCGGCGAGGTGTTGATAATGTAAGGTCGTGGCTCACACAAAAATCCTGCAATCTTTTGAATCCGAACGTATTTCAACTGATCCTTCAACCTGGATTTACGACAAATTGCTGTTTAAGTGACGTTTAATGTTAAATATACAAAAATGTTGTTAATTCCATTTAGAATAGTTAAATTAAATTGAAATATTAGTGGCCTTTTTTTAGTAGCTTCACGCTGTATCCCGCACACAGCAGGGTCGGCAGAGGGAACCTAGTGTTATGAACTCCGTTCCCGACTTTTCGCCGAGTTGTTTTGGAGGCATTGCGTGTTGAGTGGCGGAACTCAACGCCGCGCTTTGCCTCGACACCAGAGCGTAGAAATGAAAATATAAATCTAAATAAATATTTCCTTTCCTCGAGTGAGGATCGAACGCACAACCAGTCGATTTTATAGTCACACTTTGTGCCATGACTTTAGTTTTAAAATAATAGGTAAATAGATGAAAATTCAATTTCTAAATACTAGTGTAATGGAACGGCCCATTTATAGTTAAGTACTGTGCCGCTTCGTTACGACGGCCTTGATTTGTGATACATAAATATATATAATATAAAAAAAAAGTCTTTGTATTTAAAATATTTCTACAAAGCCATCGAAAATAATATTAAAAAATATAAAAGAATATATAAAATTGCAAAAACATTGAAGAAATAAATAGTAACAATAATAAAGTATTGGCCAAACTATAACTAAATGTGGCAACAATCTTAAAGAATCTGATAGCAGCGCAGGGCGAATTTATATCCGGATGTGAGCTTAACGTTACAGATGAACACCCGCTGCTTAATATACGGTGTTCTGGGTCGTAATTCCGGTCCGATCCTACAAATTGTTGGGAGAAACGATAATTCGGGATGGCTATTTGAATTCGTTTTTTTAGCGTCATACTGTATCCCGCACACCGGGGTAGACGGAGGGAACCTAGTGTTAAAACACTACGTTTCCCATTTTCCACAGAATTTTGGTGGCATTTCGTGAATGGTGGCGGCTAAATTCGCGCTTTGTCTCGATATCAGAGCGAAGAAATTAAAATATTAAATATTTCATTTATTCAAGTGGGAATCGAACTCACAACCGTCGAGTTTACAGTCGCACATTTGTACACTTACGCCATGACGGTCTCATTGGTAAATTAACATTAACTTCCTAATAAAGCGCGGCGTTGCCTCGACACCGATTGAGCAAATAAAAAAATAGATGTTTGATTTCCCCGAATAGGAATCGAACCCATAACCTGTCCGCTTTGTGTACCTGAGCCACGACTGGCGCTCAATTTTGACGGTATTCTCAAATAATATAGATACTATACTGAGGTGTTATTTAGAAAATGCTATAAATGTTTTTATTTGTTTCAAAATATGCTTTGAAAGTCAATTTTTTTGTTTTGATGCAATTCTAGTTAGATTTAGTTCTGGTTTTTCGATTGAGTATTTTTATTTTTGTGTATAGAACGCTATTGGTGTATGCTTATTTTGTTTTATTTTTTATCTTTTATTACAATATAGGGAATATTTTTATAATTCGTGTTATTCCATATTTATTTAGAAAACGTATAAAAATGGTTTACCCTTTAATTACAAATCTTTGCATTTTTAGCAAATACACGCGCGTTTAGCTAATTTAATGTATTAATTTAATAATGACGTCGCCATGGCACAGGAACTCAAAGCGCGGTTCTACACGGTTCTGGGTTCGATTTCCACTTTATTATATATTTGTTCTAGTAGCTAAACAAAGCGCGACGCTGTGTTCCCCCACTTAAAACGCAATACCTCGCGATTAATATACCGACCGAAAGGTAACAAAATGTCCTAATACTAGGTTCCCAGGTTCCTTCTGCATACTCTACTTTAAAAAAATAACGGATACGAATGAATTAAGTATAAATAAATATAAATAGATACAAAACTATACTAATAAATACTCAATATTTATATGACTACAAAGACCATCTAACCAAAAGCCACTTTGGCCATTTGACAAACAATTGCAACAATCCGGAGCGAACAAACTCGAAACCAAAGGCAAAGATCAAAATGACATTAAGTGACAAAAGTAAAAGACAGAATTCCACATTAAAATCTAATTTACACTCTTCAAAGACGTCAAGTAGTACTATCAGTGCTTCTTCAAATAAATCACTTCGTCGGCAATTACCTTTTCCTAAGAAACTGGGGTCTCAAGTCTTACTCAAAATGATAAGGCCACGTCTGTAACTTTGAGAAAGCAGGCCTCCAAGTGTCTAACTTGTTTGAACTGCGAATGTAGATAGACATTGTTCAGATTTTTGTTTTGAATTAGTTATTCCTTTTTACGTTTTGTGATGGAGGAATCGTTGTTGTCCAGACGGTTTCTGCTTTATTGTTTATGGAATTTTGTCTCGTTTTTGTTTATTATGATTTTGTGTGATTCTGTTTTAATGAATGTAATATTATTTATTATATTTAGTTTTGTTTTAGTGTTTTTGATGTTTGTATATTTTCAGTTGCAATTAGTAATTAATATACATATTTTTATATATATTATTTATAATTGCTGCTACTAGGGCTAATTTTAAATATTTTTGTATGCAAAAATTAATCCTATTTTATTTTTTTTTAAATATTTTTTCTAATACAGAATCGAATTATATTTTTTTGAATGCAAAGTTTTTATTTTGGAACAAACCTTACAAAGAATTCAAAGACATTAATTTATACTATCAGTGTATTTTTCACTGAAACCCATTTTTATTAAAATTGCAGACAAACGACCCAAAACAAAGAAAATATATCAAAGTTAAACCAGAAAATTTCCAATTTGGTATTTTAGCCACGTTTATTTAAGGTAATCAATTAGATAATTGGCGGACGCCAATTCGGAGCTGCATGCTACAAATCTACCTTGCAATTGGACATGAGAAATCCATTAATGCGCCCTTTTTGCCTCTGTTCCGGTTAAATCTAACAACACCGCTCCCAACCGTTCGCTCCAGTCCGAATTTCCTAGTTACCAAAGGATATTTGATTTTTGACAAGAATATTGTAGTAGTGTTTTTGTTGCAATCAATGTCTGTTGGCCTGCTTTGTAGTGATTTTAGTATTGAATTTAGATAGTTAAAATTATATTTTGTTGTAAAGTGATTTATTAGTAATTCCTATCTGGACTGAGCGCCGCGTTGAGCCTCGTTACCAGAGTGAGGAAAAGAAAATATTAAATCAAAATTATTTAGTTTAACGCTGTATCCCGCACACAGCAGGGTAGGCAAAGGGAACCTACCAAGACACCCCGTTCCCTACTTTCTGACGAATTTTGAAGACAAGGCGTGTTGAGTTAACCTCGACACAAGAGCGAAGAAAATGGAAATATAAATTTAAGTAAATATTTCATCTCCTCGAGTCCCCACTCGATCGAAACCCACAACCATTCGGTTTTACAATCACACGTCGTGCGCGCCACGACTGGCCTCTATTATATTAAATATTAGATTTCACGAAAACCCCTAATATATTCAATACGCCACAATTTCGCTATACAAATTTACACTATAACTAACACATATCTGTACCAGCAATAAACAAACCCTTTACCACTCTGACCCTATATCACAAAGTTGGTACATTATAAATCAACATGATAACAAACTAAGCATATAATTGCCAAACATTATTGACTCAAGGCTGTCATCTGATATGATCTCGATCACCATAACCTATAATCTGTGTATAATTGATGGTGTAATTACATTGAATTTGAATAGTGACCGAAATTATTGCTTGTAAATTGGGAGTGGCGGCAACAACTGTGTTATTTAGCTTTTGTTATTTTGATTCTGATTTGAATAAGGAAATATATTTTTTTCAATATTTTTTTTTGGTGTATATAAGTCGGGGATGTAGCAGTTTCAGAGTAAAAGTTAAATTTAAGTACACGTAAATGTGATTGTTAAAATGTGTCTTTATTATATTTCTGCCGTAATCCTTAAAGGATTTCCTTCAAATAAAAAAAAACAAACGCGCTCTAGTATTTCGAAGTAACGTTTTTTTTTACAACTTTGAGTCACCCTTCAACGTACTACCCTATATGAATGGTTCCTATATGGTAGACCACACTACAAGGTACAAGGTTTTCCCCACAAGATTTTCTGGCGCTTTTTTTTAGCTTCACTCTTTATCCTGCACATAGCAAGATAGGCGGAGGAAATCTGAGAACATAGTGTTAAGAAATTTCATTAATTTAAAAACTTTTATTAGTATTTACAATATAGCATTCTCTCTTGCCAAATGATAATTCTAAGTAATTATTTTTGGGTAGCAAAAATTTGTGAAAATCTTCCTACAGATTTACTAACAATATAAATAAATTGTAACAAGCGTATAAGAATTTCGAAGTAGCTTGATGAGAACGTATAGCTTATTAGTCAAAGCACTTCGACGGTTTCCAAGAGGCGCGGGTCCAAAGTTTTTAGCATTCATTCAATCATCCGAACACGTAACTTTTCTTTTTAACTTTGACGTGAATTTAATCTATTATCTATTTACATTCCTAACCTTTCGATTCATATTTCAATTTTACAAAACGTTACCAATAAAAAAGGCATTTCTAATACGAGGCGTTGTACCGAATACGCCATGAAATTTAAATCAGGCCACCGATTTCCAATAGCAACGCCGTACAATGGAGCAACTTTGTTGTTGAAACAATTTTGAGTTTACGACTACGCGACTATTAGTTCAAAAATATTACTCGACCCAATAGAAGAGTCCAAATTTTGAACGAACCTACCGTGCTGTTATCGACGCTTTTTTCATAAAAAACATAGTGCTGGAAACTAGACTACTTGAAATGGTATATAAACAACGGATTTTTTTGCTCCAACGATCCGCGTCCAAGTCCTCTCGGTTCGATTTAATTGTAAAAATGAACAATTATTTTGTTTCGTTCTTTAACATTGCAGTGCAGTGCTGGGGTGTTTGTAAAATTTTATCTGTGATCCTACATAACAATATAATATTGTAAGTAATAATAGTTGAAGCCAGTCGTGGCGCAAAGTGTGACTGTAAAACCGACTTTTTGGGGGTCGATCCACACTCGAGGAGATGAAATATTTACTTAAATTTATATTTCTATTTCTTCGCTCTGGTGTCGAAACAAGCACGGCGTTGAGTTCTGCCACTCAACACGCAATGCCTCCAGAATTCGGCAGAAAGTGTGGAACGGAGTGTCTTAACACTAGATTCCCTTTGCTTGCCCTGCAGTGTGCGGGATACAGCGTGAAGCTGATTTATTTATTTTAAGCAATACTATCTATGTAGATATTTTGTCTAATCTGGCAACAACTATAAAATAACAATAAAGGTGAGCGGGCGAAGCCGCGTTTGTACCTTATCTATCAATTCTCATCTTACCGATCAATCCAAATTAAAACATTAATCAGATAAAAATTCTTAAATACTAAACAAAGCTGTTACGTCACACAAAATCTGGACAAAAGTTTAGTTCTACAACATTTAAACGACGCGTTCCTCGCAAGCTGCTTTACGATTTCATTGTGTTAAAGCTGTTATTTCACAAAATTATCTTTTCACCGGGAGCGGAATGTTCCCAGATTTTATAGTGAATGAAAATTTTACAGCACGTGTTGTCTCCATATAGTCATGGCACCGTTTTGCTTACACAAACGTGTAAAGTAATTAATAGGCACTTCATTATAAACGATGAGGCGCAATGGAACGGCGTTTGTATATAGACACGATGGCTAATAATTAATTAATTTTCATTTTCCTGCTTCGGTTTAAGATGATGCGGCGTTGAGTGCCGCCGCTCAACACGTAATGTCTGGAATTTTAGCGATTTTTTTTTCTTTATTTCTAAAGACCATATATTTCTAAAGATATGCTTATAAATATCAAAACATATATATTTTTAATATAAATACTATTTAAATCTCACTAATATAAAATATTTTTTAAATTAGAAAAAAAGAAACTTTCTCATTAGAAAATAAAATTTAATTCATATAAGTCAGTAAAAAGTCTACTGATCTCATGAGCGCACAAGCCGGCGAGGTGTTGATAATGTAAGGTCGTGGCTCACACAAAAATCCTGCAATCTTTTGAATCCAAACGTATTTCAACTGATCTTTCAACCTGGATTTACGACAAATTGCTGTTGAAGTGACGTTTAATGTTAAATATACGAAAATGTTGTTAATTCCAATTGAAATAGTAAAATTAAATTGATTTGAAATAGTAGTGGCCGTTATTGAGTAGCTTCACGCTGTATCCCTCATATGGAAAGATAGGCAGAGGGAATCTAGTCTCCGTCTCATTTATGAAACATTGTGTGCTGTGTTGGAACACAACGCCGCGTTTTGTCTTCTTACCAGAGCGAGAAAATGAAAAATATTAGTTTCAATAGATATATCTGTAAGAGATCTTTTAGTTACAGAGCCAAAGAGGCAATTTTGCGTGTTACTCGAGCACGTCAGAAAATCATATGGGAGAAATTTTGTACCCTGTAGTGTACCCCTACCATATACAAATCCTTCATAAGGACAGTACGTTAAGGACAGTCCGTCAGATTAGTAAAAAAAATCGATACTCAGAAAAACTCAAAAAATTGATACTCCGGTAAGTTAGCTATATGCAGAACATTGCATATTTCATTAATCTGACGATTTGAACGTGGAATAAAGAAATGGTGAGTCTTAAAGTTGTAAAAAAAGCTTTACCCCGAAATACTCTAGCGCGATAGTTTTTTTTTATTTCGAAGGATTCTTTAAGGATTAAGGAAAAAATATAATCTAATTTGATTCTGATAAATCAGATTTTTATGGGATGTTGTAGATAAAATTATATATAAAGTGTAGAGTGTATTTCTACTCCGCGTTTCTCTTTCTTTCTCAATCTCTCGCAACATCCCTACTTCCCTGATTTCGTTGATGTACAACGTTTTTATTTGTTTGTTGCAAGTGAAATCAATTTTATAAATTTAAAGCAATAAGTTTTATATATAAATATGTAAGTGTGAAATTAGAGACGACTTAGTTTGTTGATCACAAACTTCCAGAAATCGAATCGGTCCCCTTGACGCTTCTATAACTGCAAATTTAACATATCCACCTCCCCTACTATAAGCACTTAAATTTTAACACGTACCTACGATATAGAAAATCATAGAAATATCTTATCTAATATAACAGTTCGAAATATATAGTATTTTAGAAAGTGACAAGTTTATGTTCTATGCAATGAAAGTTAGTATCGCTTGACTCCGCGAACTTTATAGTTTATTATATTGGTGTCTTCAAAACTAGAAGAGGAGTTTCAAAATATTGATATACTTTAAAATAAAAGTATAAGTTTGCAATGGCGTTAGAATGACTATGTTCAAATGTTTTTTGTTCTATTTTTGTTGTTTTCAAAGATTTTTTTTTTATTTTTATATAAGAGGCCATCATGGCGCAGAAGCACCAACGCGTGACTGTAAATCCGACGGTTGTGGGTTCGATACCTACTCGAGAAATAAAATATTTAATATTGAGATTTTTGTATTATATATTTTGATATGTAATATTGAGATTGAGATCATCTGTAAGTCGTGCCGATATTCCTAACAAATTGCAAGAAAGCTCTTTAAATAACGTAACACAATTTTTGATTTCTTAACAATGATTATGAGTCTCATCTTTTCTTTGTCGGTTCCAATAAGCTGGAGTAGTTAAAGTCTTTCATTCATATTCCGTTATGAGTGGCGGAACTCAACGTCGCGCTTTGCCTTGCTACCAGAGCTAGAAAATGAAATTATTAAATATTTCATTGTCCCGAACGAGAATCGAACCCACAATCACACGCTTACACCACTGCGCCACAATATCCTCATAAAGCAAAGTTGAACTTACTCTTTAATATATTGAAACAGTTTTTTTTTAAAAGAGGTGAGAGTGCACTTTGCTTCTACTTTAAAAACTGCCGTACACTCTGTTTGGTGGCTTATTGCATTCGTAATGCTTGTTAGGTATCAGCTTAGCTACATATCGGGGCTTGGTACAAGTTTATAGAGGCCAGTCGTGGTGCAGGGGCACTAAGTGGCACAAAGTACAGTCATATAAACGCGGCTGGTTGTGAGTTCGATTCCCACACTAGAGAATGAAATACATATTTATTTAAATGTATATTTTCACTTTTTCGCTCTGGTGTCGAGGCAAAGCAAGGCGTTGAGTTCCGCCACTCGACACGCAATGCCTCCAGATTTCGGCGGAAAGTGAGAAACGTAGCGTCTTAACACTAACTTCCCTCTGCTTACCCTGCTGTGTGCGGGAAGCAGTGTAAAATTTTAAAAAATACAATTCTGTAAGGAGAAAACAAATAATTTTCCTTAGTCCTCTTCTAAGAATATATTGTTTAGTATAAAATATATTCGTATTTTCTTCATGCTATATAGGAGATATATAGAATCGAATGTTCCACTAAATAATTAGTACGGAACCCTCTGTACCTCAAAAGGAAAAACGAAACGCTTGTAGGATCACTTTCCAAGTTGATAATTAATATCAAATATTCGAGTGTACAGTCCCTTGAAGGACAGAAAAAAATCATTTCAAATTTTTCTAGTAGTTCTTAGAAAACATATAAATTTAATATAAAACATTTAGTTTAATATAAAAATTTCTACGTAGCGAGATTTGAACCCGAACCTCTTGAAAAACGTCGAAGCACACTAACCAACTAAACTATAGGTTCTTATCGGGCTAGGTCGAAATTCTTATATGCTTATTACAATATATTGTTGCTAGCATCTCGGTAGGGATATTTATATAAATTTACAGCTACTCAAAGATAATTGCTAAGAATTATCTTTTTAGCGAGAAGAAATGCTATTTTTAAAATATTTTTAACAAATTTTAAAGTGTTATTCTACCCTTAGAAAAGAAAAATACTTTTCAGAAAATGTATAAAAAATTGATTAAGTGTTATTTAAGTATTTTTCAGATTTGGCCGTAAAATCAAAGTGTCAAACATCAAGGCTCTCTAGTTACCAAGTTCCGCTCATCGCTACATCGTATAACATGAATCCTGTGTCATATATCCCCGAGGCAGCAATCCTACAGAATGCCGTTACGTATCGGGTACCGCACTGGTTCGTGCAATTGTCGCGACACTCCATCCATCTGCTTTCTAATATATGTATGTATAAGTTTAGTACGCTTATTTACTTCGTGATGCCAATTTTTTTTGTTGGTTGGTGTTGCTTAGGTAGATTCAACATAAAATATAAAGTATATAATATTATTCGGTCTTTAAATTTCAAAGTTTTGGACAAGAAAAATAAATATATTTTAGAAAAGACTTTATAAAGATTTTTGGAAAGATTGAATTTAAGAATAACTTTCTATTATATAATATATTTCTTTAAAACATACAAACCGCCCACTTCATCATCTATTCTCATAGTCAACCGGAACCGGAATAAGAATTTAAATGATGGCAATTTCTGCTTGCGGCAGTTATTTTACAGGCAATCATGTATTATAGTGTTGAGAAAAGAATACGCTTTAATTTCATAAATAATTCACTTAAAAGACATATGAGTGCAAATGATCAATATTAAGTGACCTGTTTAAACCTGGCAACCTTGGAGTTGCAGCAGACTGAGAGGTGGCAACCATTTTTTTTTTTTTAATTCTTTATGGGATTTTCTTTCAAATGTTGGATTCACATAACCTATGAGTGCACTTTTTCAGCAAAAAACACATTACCATAAATTTATTACTAAAAATAAGTTAAATAAAAAAAACAGATAACTGTAGATTTATGCAATGGGATCCATTAGTAATTGAATAATTGTGCACTTTTGCGGGCGAAGCCGCGAGCGGGTCGTATTAGAATAAAAAAATAACCTAGTACAAGATACTTTGAAGATTTAATCTCTATTTTACCTTAGAAAGAAATGTGTATGGTATACGTATATAATATAATATTTATCATAATTATATTGTATCTACGACATATTCTTTGATCAAATGGTAGGTGTATAGCATTGCAATACGTTAATTAATATCTTCTAACGTCAGTTCAATACAATTATCTTGATTTCTAGTTTCTATTTATGCTACGATGAATTCTAGACGTTCATACTAACGATATATACTAAAGTATAATAAGAATAGTTTATTTTTAGCTGTATCCTTCATATACAGGGAAAAAATAATATTAAAACACTCCATTTCCTCACCGCCCAAATTTCCAGGCATTGAGTGTTGAGTGACGGATCTCAACACCGCGCTGTTATCTCTTTCCGGCGCGTGAAAATTTAAATAAATCATTCATATACGTGGAGTTCAGTCGAGAATCTAACCTACAACAAAAATAAATAAATCAGCTTCCTGTATCCCGCACACAGCGGTGTAGGCAGAGGGAACCTAATGTTAAGACACTCCGTTCCCCATGATCTGCCGAATTCTGGAGGCATTGCGTGTTAAATGGCAGAACTCAATGCCGGACTTTGCCTCGACAGCAGAACGAAGAAATACAAATATACATTTAAATAAACATTTCATCTCCTCGAGTGGAGATCGAACCCACAACAACACGGCTTTACTTTGTGCCCTTGAGCCACGACTGGCCTACAACAGTCAGACAAAATATAAATACATATAAATTATATACAGATAAATTATATAACCATTTGCCATTTTCAGATTTGCAAATCTTTAGTAAATATAAAATTCAATATGAAATACTAGGGGCTGTCTTGCAATAAATTGGAAGCTGTCTCCTCTGAACCTAGTGTCCGATCTGAGAGCGTATTGCATTACGTCGCTGCCAGTTCCTTGTGTCAAATAACATTGCTAGCAATAATTTCGTTCGATGTCACGGTGTTGTACACCGTATTTCATTCAAGATATTTTGCGTTCAGAATGTCTGTATTTGACTGTTATTTTTAATGTTATAGCATTAGGTTTCTTTATACTAGGACGCATTAAGACACTTCAAATTTTCGAGATATTGCCTGTCTTGAAATGAAAATAATTTAAATTAAAGATTTAAAATATTCCCACGAGTGGGTTTTCAACCTACAACCACTGCGCTTACAGTCTGTACGGTAAAGTCCAAGCCTGATGTCAACTTCTCCACGATGACGTCGATGTTGTGTATTTGCCATTAGCTTTTATATATTATTTTTATATAATTTTACATATATATTTTTAATATAATATTTATATTGTAGGTGTAAAACTAGCATGCCGTCAACACCTATAATTGTGGCTGCACTTGGTATTTTGTATTAAGTTTTGTTCACTGTATTTTATAATCTTGTTAGTGTAAGCTGTGTTGGTGTTCTATAAATAATAAATAATAAATAAATAAATAAATGTAATCGTAGTAGGTACATATGTTTTATTGTTAAAAGTTAATTTAATGATTAACTTATTTAAATATTTTAATTAGCCTGGGCCTAGCGACCAATAAATTCTTTTCATTTCCTAGCTCTTTTAACAAGACAAAATGCGGTTTTGAATTCCACTACTTAGCATGCGATAAATAAGATAAAATAAACAGCAGAGTAAGCAGAGGCAACCTAGTCTTAAGACAGCACTCACCCCCCCCCCCCCCTCAATTTCCACCAAATTCTGGGGGTGTTGCGTGTTGGATCTCAACGTCGCGACTTGCCTCGACACCAGAGCGAAGAAATAGAAATACATTTAAATAAATATTTCATTTCCTCCAGTGGTCATCGAACTCACAACCAGTCACGTTTACATTCACACCCCTGCACCACGACTAGCCTCTGTATACGCTATACGGCGTGAGGTTTAAAAAAAAAAATTATAGGAAATAAATCGCAATTTTACCCACTTATATCCCACAATGCCCCATAGAAAGCGTAGGTAGCAAAAATTTAATTAATTATTTGAGGTATACGATACCTACATACATACATACATACATACATACATACATACATACATACATACATACATACATACATACATACATACATAGATACTTACTTGTACTCGTACATATATACATACATACATACATACATAAATACATACATACGTGGTAAAACTATTGCATTTTTAAACCAGACCAAAATACATTTGTATTTTGGTCTGGTTTAAAAATGCATACATTTTGCCTTTAAACCGATAAAGCGGTTTGTGGGAAAGAGAAAATCTGCAAGGGCTTCGCTGTTCTTATTTCGTATGCACCCCCATTTCCGCACATTAGCCAACACAGTAACGTGAAATTAACCGGCTAAATGATTTAATTTACTGACTTTTGGTAACTTTCTTAGTATAACTAAGTATATGTAAACATTCTTGTTAAATTATGTTTTTTTTAAAGTAATTTTACCCGCGTAGCAGGATATCAGAGAGAACATAGAGATGAGACACTCCGTTTCCTTTTTTTCGACAAATATACGTAATATTGCGAATTGTGGTGGAACTTGAAGTAGTGCTTCGGCTACCAGAGTGGGGAAATGAAAATAAATTAAATACAGTCATTAGCTCCAGTGGCAAAGAACCCACAACCGTCGATGACGGAGACGTTATCGCATCGCGCTACGATTGCTTCCAAATTTCTAGATAAATTTACTCCATGCTGCATACAGGGTAGGCAGAGGAAGACTGGGAACCTTGTGTTTTAACACTCACACTTCCCTTCCCGGCCAAAACAACAAACATTTCCCTTGCCGCTCTAAATTTTCCGCCGAATTCTGGACGCATTGCCTGTTGAGTGGTGGAACTCAACTCCAGTCTTTGCCTAGCTATAAGAGGGATTAAATGAAAATGTAATATAAATAATATAAATATATAATACATTTCGTTTTCCCGAGTGGAAATCGAACCTACATCACGTTTACAGTCGCACACTTGTGCCCCTGCGCCAAGACTGCCTCTACGAAGACGATTTTTTCCAATCAAAGTCGTAATTTAACGTGTTTAAAGTGAAACACTCTAATAAATCATGAAAACTTTTATTTGAAAAATAAAACAAAAAGTAAGATTTCATAGAATTTATGCATTATACATACTTGAAATGTTTGTTTAGCTAAACGCGTTAAAACAGTTTGCTAGAAAGAAGCAATCAATCTTCCTGTCTATGCACGCTGCGACAGTTATGGCTCTCCACACGAAATTATGTACGCCGCGTTTTTTAGTTTACTTTAAAAAATATATGTGCTCAAGCCATTGGTATGGCTGTTAATATGACGATTGAGTATTCTATCTTTAGTGGTTGAAAAAAAAATTTTTTTTTTATCAGCTTCACACCGTATTCCGCACACAGCAGGGTAGGCGGAGGGAAATTCTTAACACTAAGACACTCCGTTCCCCACATTCTTCCGAATTCTGGAGGCATTGCGTGTAGAACTCAACGCCGCGCTTTGCCTCGATACCAGAGCGAAAAAATGGAAAAAATGAATTTAAGTAAATATTTCATCTCCTCGAGTAGGGATCGAATCCACAACCAGTCGATTTTACAGTGGCACTTTGTGCCGCTGCGCCACGACTGGCCTCTAAAATATAATTTAGTTACAAATTATTATATTAACAAGCAACGTAACTGTTGAAAGTGGAAAGGACATTAACAAACGAGCTCCATACTGATGTATCCTGAAAACAAAAATAACAAAAAAAAATAATATTAAACATATTATTATTTATAAACAACAAACGCCTTTTATCTAGCAGCCATACAACACACGTTTCACCGGTGCCGAGGTACTATATTTACGAACAACCAGCGATGACACTAGGATTACTCGAGTCTAGAATATAATAGTTTGATGGATGCTATTTCAGCACACTCCAGTTTATGTTGAGATGAATAACTGCTGATGCATGACCTGCTGTAATACCTGATGTTACTTAAGGGAACCTTAGTGAGTGTGAGTAACCTTGTCTAAAATTATACATTGAAATTTCTAGCCGGTTCTTCTCAGCAGAACTGTCTTCCGAGAGACTGGTGGCTTTATGTTTATTTGACAAATTTTAAAGTGTGAAAAATTATTTGAATAATGAATATTTTTAATTTAAAGCCATCGTGGCTCAGCGGGAAAGCGTCTGACTGTAAACGTGACTGTTGTGGGTTCGATATCCACCCAAGAGATATTCTACTATTAATATAACTAGATAAAGCGCAGAATTGAGTTCCGCCATTCTACATGCAATGTCTTGAAGATTTGGTGAAAATTGGATAACAGTGTCCTAATACAAGGTTCTCTTTGCCTGCAGAGAGTGGAATGGATAGGCACTAAGGTCCTCTACCCGTAGACAAGTTCAATAAGATCAAATTACTATTAAATTACATCCAAGAATAGGATTCGAACCGACATCCATTGTGTAAAATAATCATTTTAAATTATGCCACAATAGCGTTAATCGTTTGTAATTAAAAAACACAAATACAACTTTATAAACTATTTTATATCATAAATTAATAATAAACAGTTGTTTAGAACAAACTAAATTCTATAGAGGGCTATAACAATAACATGAATAAGTTAATTTTAATTATAATACATTAACTAAATTAAAAGTAGTTTTGGCTCAACTTATATACAAACGTATATAATAATAGTTTTAACTACAACTTAAAGTCCTTATCATAACACTGTTTCCCTAAATTCCACTTAATATATAATTATATGTCTTATTAAATTAAAATATGGTTGATTTTCGTTTGTATATGTAAAGTTTGTGGGTAGTCGTAAAAAGCTCGAAGCGTGCAGGGCCGTAAGGACAATTTGAGACAAAATAACGTAATTATTTTGTTACGGAATGCGACCACGTAGCGGCCCTTCATTTATACGTGAGGCCGACTCTAATAAGATCTTGTATTACTTCGGGATTTATGTGCGACACCGTGTTTTATCTTGTTTGTTCTGTTTTTTATATATAAATTTTAAACTATTATTTATTTATATATTATTATTTATTTTCGTTTCTTCGGTCTG
>JAATLQ010022637.1:0-16654 GCA_013421005.1 Heliconius erato x Heliconius himera
AAAAAAATTATTGTTATTGTTCGTATTCAATTTGCAGTGACATCTGTTGACGTTAATTGAAAAATTCAATTCTAAAGCGACCTCTGGAATCGTGAGTCTCAACTAATGCAAATATAATGCTACAAGATAAAAAATTGTCTATAATGGTCTAAAGCCTCGATACTCTACATACTTCTTAATTTTATAATATTATACGTCAAAAGTTTCCAGCTTCGTTGTACTAAGATTGTAGAGCCTGCTATCAGGGTTAAATGTCAAATGTTATCAAACGAAGTTTTCTTATTTACTTTTTGAACTTTGGTCTATACTTTTAATTACTTAAGTAAGCATAAGTAAACCTTATAATAATCAATAATGGTTCTGAGATTATATTACGATTTGATGTCACAACCATCCAGGACACTATATATTTTACTAAACACGGCAAAATGTAATTTTGAATCCAAACCTGTTGACTTAAGAAAAGGTAATAAATTAACAGTAAAAATGATTAAAGTTTATTCTATCAATAAATATTGGAACATTCAACGAACTTCTTATTATATTAATTATAAGTAATAAGTATTAAGTGTTAAGTATTTTTATATTAATTTAATGTTTACTTCTATTTTGTTGTTGTTTATAGGAGAACATTATTCAGAGGAATTCACAACACTTAATAGGCTTCAAAAAGTGCCTGTTATTGAGCATGATGGCTTTATTTTGAGTGAAAGGTGTGTTTTATTATAAAATGTAATTGAAATCTTATAAAAATGTTAAAAAATATTATTATAAATATTATATTATATTAAATACATTTGATTTTAGTGTAGCCATTGTGAAATACCTAGCCAGAGAAAATATAATACCTGGAAGTTTGTATCCTAAGGATACTAAGCAACAAGCTCGAGTAGAAGAGTTCTTGGAGTGGCAGCATATAGGCTTGCGACAACATTGTGCTATGTATTTTAGGGCCACGGTAATACTAAATTACAACATATATTTTTGCATCATGTGATAACTGGCTGGCTGACTTGCAGGGTAGATAGAGGGAACCTAGTGTTGAGACAGCCCATCCCTTACTGACAGACCAATTTGAGACATTGTTTCATTCCCAAGCAATTTATTTCTCCAAGTGAGAATTAAACTCACAACTGTAATAATAAGTAAGAGACTGTTCCTCTGCACTATAACAGGATCCAAGAAGAATTAAATTTTAAATGAATATAAAGAAAAACAATATTAAAAATGTTGAAAATTTGTTTATTAAAGAAAATGTATTATTGTGATTATGTTGTGATTGGTGTTACAATCAACATCCAATGTCTTAATTATGGATAGAAAATATAGAATTAAGTGTCTTGGCCAGTTTACCTGTCTACCCATCTATGTGGGAAAAAGTTAGAAGTTTCCTTTTTTAGAAATCACAAACTGTACAATGTTGTCTTGTGATTTTCTTTCAGTACTTGGACCCTATTTTCACTGGTAAACAACCAGATGCAAAATCTATACAAGGATATGAACAGAGGATGGTGTCAGCATTAAATGTATTTGAAACTAAATGGTTAAACAATGGTACAGAATTCATAGCCGGCAATACAATTACTGTGGCCGATCTGTTTGCTGCCTGTGAATTGGAACAGCCAAGTATTTATGTTTCTATATTACTGTGTAAAATCTTAAAGAGCTTATAACAGAAGAAAATTATAAAACCTCGTATAATTTTAAATAACAAGCAACAACTACAATCCATCAGTCCATCATGGTGCAGTGGGAAAGCATGTCATCATAATCAAGATGGTTTTGGGGTTCATTATCCACTTTGGGAAATGATTATTATATTTATAACTATTTTCAATTCCTCCTGTAGCTGATAAAGCACGGCATTAAGTTTTGCCCCTTGATGTCTTAAAAACGAGGCAGGAAGTGTGGAAAATGTGTGAAGCTGAAAAAAGAACTACTTTTTTTCATATACTAAAAATATTTGTAGATAATTAAAGAAAACATATATTTTCTAAATATTTATTTAAAAAATAGTCTCAACCATTTTACATAACTAAAAACTAATAACTATAGAAAAAAATATTCCTAATATTTATACATTAGAAAAGGAATGTTACACTTAAATATATTGTTTTAACTATATTTTTTCTAGGAATGGCTGGATATGATCCAGCAGACCATTTCAGTGGTATTTCGGTTTGGTGGAAGAAAGTGAGAAATCATTTTAACCCAATTTACGACGAAGCACATGTTACTCTCAACAAAATAGTTAATAAGAACAAAAAGGCGAAATTATAAAAAAAAAACATTCGAGACATTGCGTGCAGAGTGGCGTTGAGTACCGCAACTCAGCACAGGACGTCTCGAAAATTGAATATATTTGGAATACAACATAAAGCTTTAGAAAAATAAAATGGTATATGGCAAAGGGTAGATTAAAATAGAAATAATACTTTGTTATATTTTTAATACATTTTAATACTTATTATAATGTTAGTTGGAAGAATGTAAGATTATATTTTTTTATTTTTCTTAGTTCTATCTCTTTATTTTACATATTCTATAATAATAAATATATTTTCTACTTTATTAAATGTTAGTTTTATTTATACACTTCATTATCTTCTTGTCTTTTGAGGCACATCATCTGCCTGTAAATTCATTTCTATTCGGTTAGATTCCTGCTCAGGGGGGAGAGATACCTACATTTCTTCACTCTGGTAGCAAGACGAAGTGCAGCATTGAGTGACGTAAATCAACACTTAAGTCCGTGGGTTAGTGTCTTGACACTAAGTTTCCTCCTTCTAACCTAATATACGTGGGATAGCCAGAAAGACAGAAATGAATATAAAATAAGGATTTCAAAGTGAGCAGTATGATGTCTATCAGACAGTATTGTTAGATACTTTACTCTCGACATCTCATTCAGCGACAGAATATAACCTCGAATCAGCCTCAGTTCTCCACTTTTCGTCAATTAAAAACAAAATTTTACTGACGTAATAAAATTTGTCATTTTCCTAAGCGGGCGACTACAGCCGCTGTCTGCGTCACGATGGAGTCGGTAGTTATTGTCTTGTAACAATATGTATATTGTATAACAAATTCCGATAAGATTAAAATTAAATATATTATATACCTACGTATAATGATATGAAGTATTTTTCTTTCGTAAGTGTGGAATAACACTTTAAAAATGTTAAAAATAATAAATATTATTTGACTTCACTCTATATCTCGCGTATCGCAAGATACGTGCGCAGTGAGAACATAGTGTTAAGACACTCCGTTCCAAACGCACCAATTTCGGAGATATTGCAAGGAATTGAAAATGATGCATTCCCCTGAGTGTGAATCGAACCCACAATCATCGTATTTACAGTAGTACGACAGTGACAAGTACTTACCTAATAAATTAAAATAACAAACTGGACTGGACTATAGAAACTTGAACAAATTAGTATCTTTATAACGTTTAGCACTTATTAATTCAATCAGTATAGTATGTGTGTTGCATTAAGTGAGTACCTATCAAGGGAGAAAACGTGCACCCGACACCAAAGTTTGTTTTATATAGTTTGTATATAACAGATTTCTAGATACGTTTATATCTTTTATATTGTGTAGATATATATCTAAAGTGATAACTGTAAAGTAAAAATGTAAAGTCAAATAAGTTTGAGAAAGCTATGCCTGCTTAAAAAAATAATTAAAATCGATTAAGTATGTTTATGTTTAAGGACGACATCATATAACTATCTAGCTAATTTTAAGAAATTTCGTGTCCATCTTTACAATAAAATAAAGCAGAAGATTTTCTTGAATCGCGTTTAACTCAGAAACTATTGTTTATCTTGGATAGTCTTTGTTTTTTTTTTATATAACTGGACGATAACGATCAAAAGGAGAGAAGTCCGGCACGTAGTAGGGTAGGCGGAGAGAACATAAAACCTAGGGAAAGGCTTTCCATTCCCTACACTCCGTCGAAGTCTTGAGGCATTGTGTGTTAAGTGGCGGAACTAAACTCCGCGCTTTGCCTCCATGCCTCCGAACATGCGCTAAGAGCATGATGTAAAATTCTTAGTTATTTTCATTGAAACACAAGAGTGAAAACGCAGTTAAAAACTATTTGTTGTGTGTTTGATCTATTGTCAGAGTGGCGAATTATGTTTAAACTATTTACGTAGCCAAAGTGTGGTAGGTATTAAGTTACGACACTCCGCAATGTCACGAAAATTGGCCACAAATAAAGTGTCTCGACACTGGTCCCCTCTTTCTTCTATCTAGCTATACACGGAATAAAACGTAAAACGTAGAATCAATATGACATAACCACCTATTGTACTATTAACAAAAACATAATATACTTATTTCTTATAATAGATATTTTTAGGCTTCACGTATATCGTAAGATAGGCAGTGAGGAAATAGTGTTAAGACACTCCGTTTCCAACACACCGGCAAATTTTGGATATATTAAGTGGCGGAACATGCTACCAGAACAAGGAATTTGAAAATAAATCGAACTAACAATCATCGTATTTAAAATCAGACGCTGTATATATATATATATACAAAATATATTATTATTAAAGAAATATAACAATAAAAATATTAAATATTTCTCATATAAAACAGCGCGTAGGTTTCACTCTACGCTATAAGGCCAATTAAGGTATTTATTTGTAGAGTTCCAGGACTCGCGTTCACTGCACCAATTAAATTCGGCTTACGGCCCACCTTTGCTGAAGTACTGATTGATAGCTAAATATTATACACGTGATACGAGTACGTACTAAGCTTTTAACATAATAAGTGAAATTAACGATAATTTATCAAATCAAATATTTACTATTTAAAATCTGTTATAAACGTATTTGTTTTTTTTTTTCAAATCACAAAATCATTTAAATACAGGCTACGTTAAATCTAAAAAAAAACCAAATCTATAGATGTGATGTGATGTATAAGGACCAATAAGTTTCGATAAGTACCGAAATTTGTTATAAGTAGTTTTCTCTGAGTAGGTACTCCACAAAATGAAGGAAATACGATGATATATTAGGAAATATAATTGATTAGATTTTTTTAAATTTCGTCGCGCTTGTAAGCTTAACTCGATGTTGAGCTTTGTTTATTTATATATTTTATATATTAATTCATATTAATCGCACGCAATGTTTGAGATATAAAAAGTTTGAAACAGAGTGTTTTAATAACGCTAGGTTCCCTCTACCTACTCTGCTATATGCGGGATATACTGTGAACCTAAATACACAAAAGTAACTATAGCTGGTTATGCATAGCAAGTGATGTCTGATGAAAATACAAATAAAGTACGCAATAATTAAAAGGTTGTTGTCCGAAACGATGGAAAATTGAAGAATATCGTTTACAAACTGAAGTGTTGTTATTTTCGATGGGCGAAATAACTACAAAAAAGCTGGTCAAGTGCGAGTTGCAGTCGCCTACCAAGGTTTCTGTACCAATTTTAGAAAAGGTGTAGTTCAAGTGGAAGTATAATTTATAAAACTTGACTAACTTAAGTTTGCAGGCACATGCACTCATTTCGTATGAAATGAACTACAAGTTTGTAGTATTATATGTTTTTTCAATGAAATTTCTATTAATTGTCACTTTCGGATTTTTTCTTTATTTATATTGTTAGTTCTCTAGGCAACTGTAGGTCCACTGGAAGTACCCTATAGGTCTTGATTAAATGCATAAATCCTCGTACCTTTTGATTGTGTTGACATAGAAGCTTGATTTTTATATGCTTCAAAGGATTATATGGTCTTCAAAAACGGACAGACCGACAACAGAGTGATCCTAAAAAGGTTTGAGGTACGGAACCCTCAAAATATGAAAATATCATGTCGGCAGAGTGCATTAGCCAATATCGGAGTATAGGAGAAAAATTAAATTATTCCAGCCGGATAGGCGCGCCCCCGGCCCCGCCGGAAAATGCGTAAATTGATTTTAAATTCATACACGCATTCCACTTTATAATGAACTGTACGGCTAGTTTTGTTTTCTGCTGTGATTTTACACTGTTTATGGGTAGTTGTTTGTTATTTTATGCTTTTGTAGATTATTATTTTGTAGGAGAGAGAGAGAGAGTCCTTTTTGAAGTAATTAAAAAAGTATATAGCATATTAAAAACAAGGACAATAATGCACATGACAACAAGACAAAGTGTGGTGTTGAGTTAATTCAACATGCAATCTGTCGAACATTTAGCGGTTCGTGGGCAACCGAATGTCTTATTAATATTATTAGTGTCCCTCCACCAATCCTGCTATAAGTGGGATACAACGTGAAGCTAAAAAATAGCTGGAAAAATAGATTGTTGGATTTTATTGAATTTGGATAGTTGGTTCATTTAGCTTTTGCATAACTGATACTTGTTTCTATAATTTAAAAAGATGAGATCCGCTACTCAACACGCGATGTTTCGAAAATTGGGTGTAAAATTAGAGAGTGAAGGAGGGAGTATCTTAAGAGTACATTCCTTCTGCTTACCCTGTAGTATACAGATTACAAAGGAAGCTGTGTAAAGAACTTGTTACTATGTGTTTATTCAAGTCTTCTTATTAATAATCGATTTTTATTTATTTTCCACTTGTCTAATTTTCATGATATCGAGTACAAGTATCAAGGCAAAGCACGGCGCTTATTTCCGCCTCTCAGCAATGCAATGCCTTGAAAATTCGGCGGAAAGTGGGAAACGGAGTGTCTGTCCCAGTGTTAACTGGGTTCCCTCTATCTCTCCGGCGGGATATAGCGTGAAGCTGAAAAAAAGTATATACATCGACATTTTTATTAGCCTAAGTTCTTATTGCGTAGTAAATTGAGATCTTTTAATTGGAGCAAATTCAAATCTTGCCAAATAGCTTGTTTAATATGCTTCTATACTATGTTATTCTAAGTTATAATCAGAATTAAAGATTTGAAAAAAAGATTTTAAGTCGAGTTTTTACTAACCCAGGTAAAAGTTTTCAACAAATTGCAAAGTTTTATGAAAATTCATTTACTCTATTTGTCTTAACAGAAGAACCTCAGAACAAGAACAAGAACCTCCTTTTTTTGAAGAACTATAAAAATAGGCAGAATGCGTAGTTAAAACTATTTCTATAGAAGCAAATAATTATTAGGGGAGTTGTGCTTAAGATGACATACGAAGATAAGATGACACACTACCAATAATGGTTTAAATAATTACGCTAAGTACGATCTTATGATGTTTTAGAGAGTGTCTGTAGATATCGCTAGTATTCAAATTCATTATGACGGAAAGTAAACGCACATTGGCAAGTAATTCATGTTTTAGTCATTTTGAATAGCAGAAAATTTTGCTTTCGCTTTTGTTTGGTGGTGAAAATATACGTAAGGTAAGGGTTTTCTATTTAAAATTATTTTAAATGTAAAGTAGGTTTATTATATGACACAACTAACGCTAAAAGCGCATTCTTACCTATAAACATTTGTCACAACTGTTACAATTAAATACACATATCTATTGCGTAAGATGACATACAAAACGTGAGTTTAAGATGGCATACTATGTCATCTTACTTATGAATAGAATCGATTGATTGACCAATAAAAATGTTTAAAAAAGAAGAAACTATTTTTTGTGAACTATGCTCATAAAATAATGATGGTATAAGACGTTTAAAGTCTAAGATGACATACTATGTCATCTTACCCTATAGGTATGTTGTCTTACACCTGTCGAGCGATTTATGTATGTTTTTTAATTGTATGTTGCTTTGATTGTTCTGAAAGTAAAATATTTTCATTGATTATGATATATATGATAATATGCGCAATATGCTAATCTCACATGACTTCATTTATTTCAAATATTTGTCTTGAAAGAAAAAGTATGTCATCTTAAGCACAATTCCCCTATATTATTCAGATGCAATTTTGATGGATATTTAGATAAATTATTAAAGGCATCAAAGACCTTAGCAATGTAACACAAACCAAGCGAAAGTATTTTTTGGGAAAGTTAATGAAATTATGAATTTAGATGTTTAATTATTATACTTAAAATACGTAATTATTATTTAATATCAATATATTCACAAAATAAATTTGTCTCTGATCGCTACCTGTAGACATGGAAGACATGTGAGGAAATCTACTATCTATCAATGTAATAGAACCTAAAACAATTATTTTTAAATTTTTTAATTATTTTTTATTTACATTGTTTGCCTGTCTGGTTTTGTACGCTAATCTCAGAAATCTGCTTTATCGATTTAAATGCAGTTTTCACTCTTGTATTTTAGCAAATTAAATTCTTCTTTTAATATTTAGTGGTTCATTATTTTAATCGGTAGATATATAAATAAAAAAATTGTGTATCCATATAAAGAAATTTGTTTCACAAAATTGCTACAAAATAATTGTTTTATCGAATTATCTGAAATTTTACTTTCCAATGTATTTTTATTGTATAATATTGTATAATATTGTCTTTAAAATGATAATATTATTAGAACATGAAAATAATTCAGATAAATGAACAAATAATTGTACACTTCAAGCGGGCGAAGTCGCGAGCACGTCTAGTAATAAATTTAAACCATTTTACAGAAGCTCAATTTGTATGATATTTTGAATAATATCCATCTATTAGCTATTTCTCCAGTCTGTGATAGATTTTTTAGCACGCGATTAACTATGTTCGTCTTTTAATCAAATCTTACGCAAATCCAAGGACTTACATCTTAATAACAGTTCGTTGATGAGACTCATCACAAAATCATTATAACTCACTTATTTAATTATTATTTTATTTACAAAGCCATTAAAACAGTTACATTATAGACTTTCAAAGGTTTGTTTAGAGAGAAAAAAGTTACAAATACCTAGTATAATTTTGTTTTTGCAAGAAAATCGCTTAAATATCGAGGTTTTGAACCTTGGATATCTCACTATGACTTCCTATGGGAAGATGTCTAATTACTGCTTTACGGATCATTGTATAAATACACCGAACTGTACCAAAACATCAAAAATTATTGCAAACAGTTAAAATTTAATTAATATACAAATAATTCAAAAACTTATAAGCGCTTATTCAACATGCATACACTGTATTCTGTTAATATTCCAGCGATTACATTATTGATTTTCAGATCCTGTATTATATACAGGTATTCCAAGTGTATATACGGTACATATGTCGGGGGTGCTTACAGAATCCAGAGCTCTCGATAGGTTGTCTAAAAATAGCTGAAATTGGAGCAGGACCCGCCCTTATGCTATTGGTCGTTGCAGTTTCTGTTTATTATTACTAAATAGTCCAGGGAACGGTGTTTATATTAAATATTATTTGTATAATCATTCATATTTACTATTTATTGGATTTTTATTACTTTTTTTTTAAAATTTCGTAGGTATTGGCAGGATGATAACTCACTTCTTTGTTTTTGTATCTATATTTCAACAGCTGGGAGGTAATACAAAAATTTAAAGACTTACTAGAAATTAAATTTATTTAAAATTCTATTTTTTAAGTAAATTCGATTAGATCACCATTTTGTTTTGGAAACTAACTTTGTCCTTATTAATTTTATCATTAACTATAAACATGTTTTATGAAATACTTGCATTGAAACATTAACACTTTTATTATCATGAAGTATAATTAAAAAAAAACAATAAATATTTTGCCAAAATTTATATACAAATAAATCCTCTAACTATATTTGGCATTACAAAGTAAAAAGAGCGCGAAAAACATTGAGCTTACAATACAGAGTTGTTCTCTTGTGATTGGTGGAAAACTGTTGCGTTAACTTTTTAGGCCACGCCCCCTTAGCTCAGCTTTCCCGGGCTCGAGTAAATGAGATCCGACAGTCGTAATACAATCTCGGGGCTGGCACCACGTCTCTCGATACTAAATAAAAGTTCAAAATAAATAAAAGTTTCATATGAAACTTTTTTACTTGCTTTTTATTTTGAATAATATAATATAAATATATTAAATAAATATTCTTTTTTAGTGCTCTTTTTTAAAACTACGATGAGAAACATTATTTTAAACGGTAGCATTTTTTTATTATTTTTTATTATTTTACGAATATGTGAGAATATAATAATTATTAACAATTATGACAGAAGCAGAATGTTTGTTTAAATCGAACAAGCGATCTTCTCTGCCTGTTTCGATACCGATTCATGTGTAAGTATTAGACTTTTCTTTTTTAAACTTCACGTTGTATCACACATGTAGCAGGGTAGGCAGAGGAAACCTGGGACCTTAAGACACTCCTGTTCCCCACATTCTGCCGAATTCTGGAGGTATTGCGTTTGGAGTGGCGGAACCCAACGCCGCACTCAATTATTTTTAGACTTTTATTTCAATATTTATCTTAAGATTTTACTTCTACTTATAAGTTAAATACCTTTTTTATTTTTTAAATTTCGTTATTTATTTTTGTTTAAGTTATTAATTTTAATCAATTTTTCCACACAATTAAAGCGTAATTGTTTCAGATATCGCAAAATTCTTAAGAAAAAATGCAAATATACATCTTCAAATAAACCAAACAATATGAGTACAAATACAATGTCATCAGAACAACAGACAAAAAAACATTGCCAGACAGTCAGACAGACAACTTCGACTGACGCGATTATTAATCTAGTAGCTGAAAGCCCAGCATATAAAAGACCAGCACCTGAAAGACCAGTACCTAAAAGACCAGTGCCACACCCCCAAAAATGCGAAAGACTACACCCTGAAAGACCAACATCTGAGAGACCAGCACCTGAGAGACCGGCACCTGAGAGACCAGCACCTGAGAGACCAGCACCTGAGAGACCAGCACCTGAAAGATCTGAAAGAGAACAATTTGAAAGAACGACGGGAATAAAAATACAATGCTGTGAACATGTATGCTCGATGCCCTTTAAATACTCGATATCTGCAGCAGTAAATTTCCTCATTACCACTTTATCGACTTTTATGATTGAGAAATCGCGTTTATGTAGTGATAAATGTACACAAACCGACAACACAGTCACGATTGAGGATATTGATGAAACTCTGAAAGCTAGTGATCCTGTTTTAAGAGATATAACTACTTTTAGTAACCAGTATAAACAATTTTTTACCCAGTTGTGCTCAATGTGTCAAGTTTTCTTTAAAGTAAGGACAAAGGATAATAAGGAATTCGTATTTTCTCGAAAAAAGAGACAACATTTTTTGAGTGTCATAAAAAATGTTATTGAAATCGTGTGCTGTGATGACACTGACACGCAACCGCCTAAAAATGTTGTAACCATAGACGTTGACGAGAATGAACTCGTCGACAACAATGTTAGTGAACGTCAAACAGAACAAGAACAAGATAATACTGAACTACCAGAAACCACGGAACAAGGTAATCAACACAATCAAAGCCAAAAGGAATCTGTTAACAGTGTTGAGGTTGCAACGCGTGATAATGTTGGAGTCGTACCAAGAGAAGAGACAGTCGTTAACGAACAGACTGTAACGAACCAAACGATCCAGAGAGATTTACGTGAGCAAGAAATATATGAGCCTACGCTCATGGAGGAGTCAGTCAATCAAAATATTTCTATAAATAACGAAATGAACATTGACCAGACTACATTTAATCCTCAAATTTTGGACAATATACAACGAGTAAGTTTCTAATGACAATGATATTGAGCTATCAAACAACTTACAAAGATTATTATTGTCTATGTAAATAATAAAAACTTATTGTTTCAGATCTGCAATACTCCACGATCTCAAGCCGCACGTTATCAACATTTTTATCAAAATCAAAACTATCGTCATTACCATAATAAAATGTTTCGTCACCCAAATAGAGGTAACGGACGACCTTCGGCATATCCACAACGGAGGACTCCCATGAGGAACACAGAAAGACCACCAGCCATTAATAATACGGAATCTCAATCTGCTCTAATGTTTTGTCCATATAACCAACAACAACTGCAACAACAATTTATGATACAGCAGTACTATCAAAGAAATCCCGATACCAGCCAAAACAGTTTTCCGAATCAGAATTGACAGAGCTCATTTATAGATTTTTTGTCGAAGTTATAAGTAGGACTAATTGAACAATGACAAATTAAAATAATCAAAAATGCACCTATCCAAATTGACGAGTATTACATAAATAGAATGAAACAAAAGGAAACGACTAGATAAGAAAACACCTGAAATCACAAAAAAATAATATATAATACAACTACGACTATAGAACAACAAATCAAAATAAAGAACTAAGAACAATAGAAAAAATTACAATAACAAAAAAAATTACTTCAGTAAACCAATTAATTATATTATTAGGGTATTGTCCTTTTTAAAATTCTTAATCATATAAAATTTTAGTATAAAATATTAGATAATTAATTCAGCTTCACGTTAAATAACGAATGTAATAAGAGGCACAAGACAAATACTGAAGAAGTAGAGTGGAGAAATGAAAATAATGAATTATGAATTACGAGTTTGGACTGAAAGGAAATTTAATAATCTTTTTCTCCTTCATTATTTTCATTAAGTCTACAACCATAGTATTTACTGTCAGACGTCGTCCCACTGCGATGATCTCCAAATTAGAAGTATTGCAATTAATTAGTATTTAATAGTGGTAGTTCACTAGTCTCAAATGTACCAAAGAAGTAGAAAATAAAATGAAAAAAAATATTTCTTGATGTTACAATTCGATTTTAAGTCATTGTTGGTTAATTTTTTAATATTTTAATCTATTTAGATATTAATAATTATGATTATTTTTAAAAAGGTAATCATAAACTATATTATTATTATTATAAAAAAATGCTATTTGGTAAAAGACTTTAATAAATTAGATTCAGAATGGTTATACGGCTGTAAGTAAAAAGAAATTGGTTTGGATTGTATAAAAAAGGAAAAGGGAAATGTGTACATAGTTTTAATTAATTTAACTTTGTAACATGTAAAATTTGTTAAAGTAGGTAAAATTGAATTTTTGGGAATTTTCTTTATAAAAAATTATATGCAAGTGTTATTTATTAATATGAAATGAAGTTCAAAATTTATATTAATGAATATTAATAATTTATCTATCTAATCTAATCTAGCTTCACGTTATAATCGTAGCGGGGTAGTCAGAGAAAACGAAAGCGCCATGATCTTTGCTTAGCTCTATCGCCTCGTCCACTGTCATCAATCTCTTCATGCATGTCCTCCGGGGGGTTCCCATATTTTTTACGTGACCTTCCTCCAGTATTTGCATATTTGATACTGTGTTTTCGAAGGTCAACCGAGGTCTCCCCCTACCTCTCAAACCATTCACTTTTTCATTATAAATATCTTTTGCCATTCTTTCATCACTCATTCGTTCGACGTGCCCATACCAGCTGAGCACGTTCTTCTTCATTCTCACCGTTACATCCTCGCTAGTACCTGCCATTCTGTGTATCTCTTCGTTGCGGATTCGATCAGTTAAGTTGACTCCGCACATCCTACGAAGAGATTGCATCTCCACAGCATTCATATTTGTAGCAAGTTTAGCAAGTGTGTGTTCTTCTGTAATACCCACGTTTCGCTGCCGTATAACAGTGTCGGTACCAACAATGCAGCTAAGGCATCATTAAACCTGTTACCGGCGGCAATACAAATAAAATTAGGTAATTTAAGTAGTAGTGGTTAAGGTTTAAATATTGTTCTAAACTGGTTTTGTATAGCGTTTCAATATCTATAACTTTTATCGTCTTTTTTCTTTAACATAATAGCAATGGTCGGGTAATAAGCAATTTGTCTAGTAGTCGATGTAGAAGGAGTGGATTAAATGTATTGTATACTCCTTTTATCATCCCACACTCCTCCTATACTAACTTCATCTTTTACCAGCTCATCCTATCCTGCATTAAAAAAAAAGTTTTAATTACAAGAATAGCTAGTGTGATTGTGTGTGAAATTGTTACTTTAAAATCATAATGTTATCTTTATAATATTTAAATTCTCATAGAAATATGTAGAGGCTTGTTCAATGTCGTGGAAATATATCTGTATGTCACTGTAACCTTATAAACTTCTTTAGATTATAATATCCTGTGAGATTGCAATCTATTAGATTGCAATCTCACAGGATAGATTGGATAGATTTACATTGTGATTTTAGAATTAATTTAGAATCTATTTGACTCTTGTGGTTATGGCCTAAAATTCCTTTCCATTAATATTGATAATTAACTAACAAGGCTTAAAAGTACTAACTTTTAAGCCTTGTATGATATATGTTTCTTCATAGAGTATAAATGTTAGAGAAAAAAATATTTATTAATGAATCTAAGATAGCCCGATGAAGACATAAAGAGGTAAACTTTGACTAATGCAAATGAAATATTCTAGTCAAATTTGTGTTTTGAGCTTTTTCTAAAAAAAAATGGCTTTATTTGGTTTACATTATGTAATTTTTATGTGGAAAATTAATTAGATAGATTGATTAGATTTTTTTTAAATTTCTTATTTTTAAAAAGTTTATATTCTGTCTGTTTCCCTAATAAAAATAATGAATAAATGAATAAGAAGAATAGGCTAAAGTTGTTTATGATAACTTCGAATAATACATTTTTTAGTAAATGTTGTGTATCAATGTCAACTGTTGTAACTCTTCATGTTTATTCTACATTTGAAGAAAATGTTTCAATAAAAATATTTAGTCAATACTGGTAATTGAAAAATGTAATGGATTTCCTAATGTTATTTAATGTTGGTGTGAAATAAATGTTGTGATAGTCGTATTCGTTTTATTATTTACCCTGAACATTAGGCTCGCTCTAAGAGAATAAGATTATTTCTAAGAGTAGAATGGGTGAATAAAGACTGGTTAAGTGTCATAGAAATGAAAAATAGAAATGAAGTTGCTCAGAGGGCTTTGGACATATGAAAGAGGATCCCAATCGTGTACGGCTGTTCCAAATATTTTTCTAGCCTATTCTTCCTTGGAGGTTTGGATTATCAAACAGGATCTTAGAAAACTTATAGAAGTGTTTGAAACGTAGTCAAATGTTTCACCATAGAATAGAATGGAATAAATGGAGTAATAAGATCTCGAATAATGAAGCACTACTCCAGATTGATAAAAAACGCAAGCTTTTTGTGGCTTGGTCAGGGCTAGGGGGCGCCAGAGTTTTATTGTACACAGGCGGGGGTACACGGAGTGGACTGCCAACCTTCAGTAGTTGAAAATGGAGAGACACTATAAAAAGAAGAAGACCCGTTCTTGCAACCTGACAACCTTGCTACAAAGGGAATAGGCAGAAGGAACCTAGTGTTAAGACTCTCCGTTCCCCACTTTCTGCCCAATTCTGGAGGCATTGAGTGTTGAGTGGCAGAACTCAACGCTGTGCTTAACCTCGACACCAGAGCGAAGAAATGGAAATATAAATTTAAGTAAATATTTCATCTCCTCGAGTGGGGATCGAACCCACAACCAGTCGGTTTTGCAGTCACACCTCGTGCCGCTGCGCCACGACCGGCCTCATATAGTATATATAGATATAATTATTTATGTATAAGATACTTCACCACGCCTTACCAATTCTTATGAAAATATAACCATAAAGCTGAATTTAATTTTAGAAATTAGACGATTATTGCTGTACACATTCTTAAATTTATTTATTTAAGATTGTAGTTCAAGCGAGAGAAGCCGTCAGTTATAAATAATATCAAATAATCTGAAAATGACTGACCCAACCCTAACTAACCCTTAATAGAATACTGACCCACTAATATAACAATATTGATTTACGCATGCACATCCGTCCCCCTCGTGCCATTATATGGTCACCTACGTACGTGGATGCTCTAGATCAGGGGTTCCCAACCTATTCTTGATCAAGGACCACTTTTTTATCATTCTTGGTAGCAGGGACCACTATGTAGGTACAAGTCATTCAGTCAGTGTCACAATCGTGTGACTGTATACGCGACGGTTGTGGGTTCGATTCGCAATATATCGTTCGCGGACCATATTTAGGCCTCTGCGAACCACTGGTGGTTCGCGGACCACTGGTTGGGAACCACTGCTCTAGATGATTGTAGTACAAATAGCCACGTGAATCTTGTCAATTACCTAACATTGTCTCGATCATAAATACTCTTGTCAGTGACACGCTGAATTAAATATTAAACATAATTTTGCTTAATAAATTTTTTTTACGTATAAAATGCTCTGTTCAAATAAACTTGCCAAATATTTACATCTCGTCTGTTTCTAAATGTTCGTTTTATTATTTTATTAGAGTTTTCATAAAAATCGTCACCTTAAAACTAACTATACTTAAAGCGTTATACAATACAATTACAATTGAGCCAGAGGCTTTTTTTTATTAAATATATATTGAGTATAATACAATAAAAATAAAAATATTATTTTGAGGCCGGTCGTGGCGCAGCGGCACGAGGTGTGACTGCAAAACCGACTGGTTGTGGGTTCGAATCCCACTCGAGGAGATGAAATATTTACTTAAATTTATATTTCCATTTCTTCGCTCTGGTGTCGAGGTTAAGCGCGGCGTTGAGTTCTGCCACTCAACACGCAATGCCTCCAGAATTCGGCAGAAAGTGGGGAACGGAGTGTCTTAACACCAGGTTCCCTCTGCCTACCCTGCT
>JAATLQ010022644.1:0-42933 GCA_013421005.1 Heliconius erato x Heliconius himera
CAACTACTCCGCGCTGAGCCTGCTGCACGGCTACCTGCGCATCCTGTGCGGCGCGCGGCCGCGCCTCGCCGCCGCGCTGTCGCCCAGCGACGCCTTCCCGCGCCTCTGCGACGCGCTGCTGGCCGCCGCCGCGCTGCACGCGCGCACGCCCCTGCGCACGCGCCACGCCGCACGAAGTAAAATACCTTTTGCAATATCAGGGGTCTACATTCCAACCTAAATGCCGTCCACCACCATCTCGAGACGGCACGGCCGGCCTTGTTATTCCTGACGGAGACTCATGCCAGGGTCGCCGTGTTCCTAAAGGAGGACCTAAGTTTCCGTCGTCTTGCCAAATTTGGAAGTCAGGACCTGTGTACTATCTGGGTCCGTGTTGACTCGGACGATCATGTCCGAGTCTACGCATGCCTTTACAGGTCCCACAATGGTAATGCAGAAACGGATCGACTCATGGAGCACATTCAATCGGCTATCGACGATATCGATGGCTCCTAAGTATAAGGGCCAAAGTGCGAAATCACAACTTTACAGGAGAGGCTTCCAAAGTTTAAATTTGCTATAATTTTATGTTGGTACATCCAAAGAAAATGAAACTTTGCTTATGAGCTAAGACAACTATCCTCTTTATATACAGAGTGGAAGAGGCAGCGCTCCTTTTACGGAAACAGCATATTGTTTAAAATATGTCAAACCTATACCTAAAGAAATTAATCACGATGCGTCAACAGTTTGGACGTAGAATTTTTTTTTCATTTCACGATTTTTATCCATACCTGTATTTTGTGTGACGCTATTACGTGTAGATCCCAATAACATAAATACTTACTACTACAAAAATACTACTAAAGATTAAACAACTTTGAACTTTATCGCCAATACCTACGACTCGATTTCGGAATGAGGCGTATGCGGCAGTGTTCCTTTGATAGGTTTATGTGTGCGTGCGTCGTCCTTACAAATGGCGTTTTATTTTAAAATGACAATTTTATTACTTATTTTGTTTGAAAAAATAACTTTTTCATTTTTGGGAATTTATTTTTTTCTGATTTATGTTAGGCTTTTATAGAGTAGTTAAAAGTGTGGTTTCATTTAAAGTGATGCTTACACTTCCACCCTGTATACTGTAGTATTTTATTTATATTTATCTTAGTTTTTTTTACTGCACAATGGCCCTTATACGTTAGTTTTTGTTATATTTATTCTTCTCTAAAAACGCTCTAAAAAGGCCAATGTACCACATTGGCTGTTTTACGCGTATTATGCTAAGACACAGAATATAATATTTTTTACATATTTTACTTATAAAATAGATTAATAATGATACTAAGATAACAACTCATTATTACGAATCATAGTAAGTTAGGTATTGTGGTAACTATGTCACATAGAGACTTATACGTTATACGATTTGGTAACATGATAACTGAGTTTTCAGTTAGATCCTTTAAGGATTACAAAAAGTCGCGCTAAAATATTGTTTTAAAAAATAATTAGCCCCAAAAATATATTATTATTTAAAAATATATTAAATATTATTAAGCCCTCTATATGAATATATTGTATTTGTTAAAGAAAAGCTTAATTGAATATTGAATTTTACTAAGATCTATTCAATTTAGTAAAAATAGCTTAAATAAAAAAATCTATCAATCAAAAAATAAAGAAATCACATGAAAATCACTTATTGTCTTTCACTTTTGTAATAATTATCGACATAAATGACACAAGTCCTTCTTCTTACATAATTTTATCGGTAAGAGCAGCTTATAATACCAGTATGTATGTATAACCATTTCAACAATTTATATTCTTGTTCGTACTGGCTGATCTAAGATTTTAATGTGGCTTTCAGCACAAATCTTTTTATATTATAAAA
This sequence comes from Heliconius erato x Heliconius himera, assembly GCA_013421005.1. Lineage (NCBI taxonomy): Eukaryota > Metazoa > Arthropoda > Insecta > Lepidoptera > Nymphalidae > Heliconius > Heliconius erato x Heliconius himera. The sequence continues at coordinate 1,877 of JAATLQ010022644.1, forward strand.
CGTAAATGTTTTGTATTAGGTCCTTCTATAATTTTCAACTGATAGCAAAACAAAACAAACATACAAATACATATGTCCCACTGAGTTTTTTGTGTGATTAAACCGGGAATTTCCATTTCCAATTAAAGCAGAATCTCCTTGATGTCATAAATTATAGCTATAACGACTCCGTTTTGTTTAATACCATCGAATCAAGTAGCTATATATTGAAGTTCTCTATATGGTGGCACTCGAGGGGATTTTCATTTTTATTTATATTAAGATAAGATGCTTATCGTTTACATAAATAAATCTTGCTTCGGTTTTGGCCACTACAGTTAATCGTTGGATCAAAATCTGAAATCGTCACACCCTTCTTTAGTTTGTAGTTTAATTATATCGCTGGCTATTTCGTTTGATTTTGAACTAGATTAGACTATTATAGATTTACTGATTGCAGTATTTAATATTTTTGGCCCACAGCTAATGATATTAATAAATATCTTCTTGCATCCAGTAGTCTGTATTTTGATTTTATCATAGGTAAGAAGCAAATTATACATGTCTATTTTAATATGATACACATAATATACATGATTTGTAATAGTTTTTTTTTATATAATTACTGCACATTTTTTTTCATTTTTTCTCAGCTTTATTCATATTCAGCATTCCGTATGAAGCAGAGATCAGAGGGAGGCAGAGGGAGCTTAGTACTAGGACACTCCACTCTCTCTCCACTTTCCGAAGCTCTTTTGCCTTGTCCTTTTCCATAAAAAAAATCTACTTAGTACTACTCTAGCTTCACGGCGGCCACTATTCATCGACCGTATTGTATAATTGCTTACAATTTTCTTGAAGTTTTTTAATAATGCAATATATATTTAATATTCAGATATAACATTTACACCTTCAAACGACACGCCGTGGCGTCATCTCCGACACTTAGACACTAAAATCTGCGAGACGAGATTTCAACAAATACTGCAGAAGTTAGGTGAAGCGGAGAGCGGGGAACTTATTTTAGACAGACTATTAGAACTCTTCTACGAGAGGCGGAGCTGTGAACTTGTATATATCATGAACTTCTTGGCCTCCGGTAAGAATATGTTATTTCTTTACGCTCAGTTCACTGACTTACCTAAGAAAAAAAAACCAGCTTCACGCTGTATCCCGCACACAGCAGGGTAGGCAGAGGGTACCTAGTGTTAAGACACTCCGTTACCCACTTTCTGCCGAATTCTGGAGGCATTGCGTGTTGAGTGGCAGATCAACACGGCTCTTAACCTCGACACCAGAGCAAAGAAATGGAAATATAAATTTAAGTAAATGTTTCATCTCCTTGAGTGGGGATCGAACCCACAACCAATCGGTTTTACAGTCACACCTCGTGCCATAGCGCCACGACTAACTTACCTGAGGAGCTATATTAATTTCTATTTTCTGTTAACTTTCTCAAATTTGCTTTCATTCAAGTTAAATCAAATAAAAAAAAAATCTAAGTATTTAGTTCAAATTTGTCACTTAATATCTTATAAATTAGGCTATCTACCAACTGCTGGAAAAAACCTGAAGATATTTTTGATCAAATAAATTATAACTAAATAAAGTACTATTTTCCAGCGCCAAATTCGAACCCTCGTCTCTCCGAGCGTGTAATATCAACATACATAGAGGAAGATATATGGTATTTACCCTTAGAAGTAGGGAGGGAGCTGCCGTTGTCGGAAGAAGATACATTAGATGAAACAATTTATAACCCACGCGCTTGGATTAAAGATTCTGTACCTGGTAAGCAATTTTTTTAATAGTAGTATTAGTACTCATAAAATTTGGATCTTTTAATTTCAGCTATTCCTCTGGCCGTCGTGAAAATTGGCAATTATACGCGAATATGGTGAAAAAACCAATGAATGAACCAGGAATAAAGTAATTGCTTTAGACAATTTGTACGCGGTAGAAGTAGATGTGAAAAGTATAACGAAAAGTTTATATTTTAAAAAAATCGGGTTGACGCTGTATCCCGCACACAACCGGGTAGGTAGAGGGAACCTAGTGTTAAGACACGCCGTTCCCCACTTTCTGCCGAACTCTGGAGACATTGCGTGTTGAGTGGCGAAACTCAACGCTGCATTTTACATTGACAGCGGAAATGAAAATATAAATTTAAATACTTGTTTCATTTCCTTTTGTTGAGTTTCTTGTCAACTTTTCTTTGCAGAACTGCAAAGAAAAGTTGACACTTGAGCTACTGGCCAGTACCAGTAGTCGCTTTCTATAGAATTGAATCTATTGACATTTTTATTTTAGATGACACTTTAAAAATAATTGTATAACACGGTCGCCGAGTCGTGGTCGCCCTGAAATTAACTTCAGATCGTTGCACAGATTTGATTTTAGAATTTTTTTTACTCCTTATTATTCTTCTTAACATAAATAGGCCGGCCACGATTTTTCAACCATACTATAATAGCTTATTTTAATAAAGACGCTTATTTTAATAAAGACGAGAGAGATGCTCCGAATATTCGGTTTTTATCCGGTATATATATATGTCATCTTTTTCATTATCGTCGTGCCGTCTTCGGCCAATATCGAAATCGGCCGAATTATTCGGTTATGGTGCCGAATACACTCGGTTCGATTATTTTTATTTAATTATTATTATAAATTAAATGACTCTCACTTAATGCTATGTCTATCTCCTTCGCATGAGCGGAGCGGTACCAAACTGGACACGCATATTCACCTGCAGAGAACTATGATATATATATATATATACCAAATACCAAACGAATATTCGGCGCATCTCTAATAAAGACAATTTTTTTTAAATTTCACTTGCAGGCTTATTCGAAGGTGCAACAGAAGTTCGATACACAGACATAAGTTACACCCAACCTAGAATAAAATACATAGAACCCAATACATGTTCAACGCTAGGTGAGGCTCAACACAATATGACGTTCTGCTGTCTTTTAACGGAAGGTCTCGGGTTCATGGCGAAACGACTTGGACATGGCTATCAGAAGTATTTGTTAAAGACTCTATGTTTGATATTGGAAAGGGTTGGTAAGTCTTTTGGTTTTAAGAATAAAATAATGATAGTATTTTCAGTGTAAGTTATTTTTTGTCGTATATTTAAAAAGTTGCATAAAATAAGATAAAGTTTCATATACCCAAATATTTATTTAAATTTATATTTCCATTCCTTCGCTCTGATGTGAGGCAAAGGGCAACATTGAGTACCACCACTCAACACTCAATGCTTCCAGAATTCAGTGGACATTGGGGAGCGGAGTGTCTTAACTTTAGCTTCTCTCTGCCTGCTATGTGTGGGATAGAACGTGAAGCTGATTTCATATATCCAAATATTTAACACCATTCCAAAAACTTTATGAATTCACATAGACATTTTTATCTCAGCTTCACACTGTATCCTGCATGTCACACTCCTATCCCCACTTTAAGACTTAAAAGCGCGAGGAAATGAATAATTAAATATTTCATTCCCCTGAGTGGGAATCGAACCCACAATCGTTGCCTTTACAGTCGCACCCTTGTTCCTCTGCGCCACGATGGCGTCGCCCTACAATTTATTAAACTAAACGTGATAAAGCTAATTAATTGACTTATTTGACAGGTAGCAAATATGAGAACCTCCACCTGGCCGGCCTAAGGGCCATCACAGACGTCGCCACCGCCTTCGGACATGCGGATGTCACGCACCTTATAGCTGAGAACGCCGATTACTTCACTAGCCAAGTTACTTCTAGATTGAAAAAGGTAGTTAATCTTAAAAAGGTCAAAATACAAATGAAAACTAATAGTTATGTATGACAGACTGATACCAGTTGTGGCGCAATGGTACAAGTATGCGACTGGAAACGAAAAAGTAACTTTATTAATAAACTTAACATTAAAAACGATGGAGATCAAATATCAGTACCATGTTAAGTTAAAAAAATAATATACCTAGTTTAATATTGCGATTGTACTAGTACTAGTGTTAAATAACTTTAATATTATTAATAGACTTTAAAAAACGAACAAACAAAAAAATAGCTTTGGCTTCTTACATGTAATTAACATTATGGGATGAATCATAGAATAAATCTAATATTATGAAAATAAAACAAAATATTTTTTAAATAAACAGCTTACTACCCTAATTTGAACTTAGAAAAATTAAATTTAAAGGAAAACATGAATGTAGTACTTGACGTAACCAGCAACTGAAACTGAAAGTAGTCTACGTAAGAAATAAAAATCAGCTTCACGTTTTATCCCGCACTCAGCACGGTAGGCAGAGGCAACCTAGTGTTAAGACACTCCGTTCCCCACTTTCTGCCGAATTCTGGAGGCATTGCGTGTTGAGTGGCAGAACTCAACTAAATAAATAAAAATATATGATAAATTTAAGTAAATATTTCATCTCCTCGAGTGGAGATCGAACCCACAACCAGTCGGTTTTACAGTCACACTTCGTGCCGCTGCGCCTACGTCTACGTAAGACTTTTGAAAAACTAACGTAGCACTTGTCCTCTTTCTCAGGAAAGAAAAAAAATATAGAAGGTAATTTTTTACTATTCACAGATGATGAGACATTCGCTAAAACGAAGTCTCCAATATTTATTAAGTTGTAGTCTAATTCCATTTAGTAGTCTTCATACGCACAGGTTTCAGTTTCATCTTCATTCTCTTCACAGTAAATTGTCACTTCCTCTTCTGATTCCAAATGCATTTTTGAGTCAGTTTCTTGTGGAGAGAAGTTCAGTATAGTTTTGATTTTCTTTCGCGGTATTTTTTTACATATAATAATGTTCAAAACTGCCCCCTCTATTTTGTTCAAAGCTGCCTCAGTGGTAATAAAAAAATTACAAACGTTTTTTTTTCAAGTAAAAGTTTAAAAATTGTTGTAATTTCTAATTTATTGCATGATATATGAAACATTCTAACTAAAAGAGGAAAAAATAAAACCATATACCTTGAATTGGATCCCTACGATCCTTACGCGTTTATTTAAAAATGCATAAAATTTTACTCAAAATCAAACACACCTCGTAACTCAACAACTGGTTCTCATATATCAGTGGTGACAGCTGACACCTGTGCAGATTAGTGCTGCCAGTACTCAAAAAAAATCTATCAAAATTTGCCCCTGTTCTAACCTGCCCCCCCCTCCCCTACTTAATATTAATTATAAAAGTGAAGCGTTTGGTTGGTTGAACGCACTGTAAAATTATTTATGTATTGGATAGTCTCTTTATCGAGAAAAGTTACATATACAGAGTGTTTTTGTCATCACCACTTTAAATGAAACCAAAAAACTACTTCTAAACTGCTGAGGTATCTTGATTAATTGATTTAGGTATGGGTTTGAAATATTTTATCCTTTATGCTGTTCCAGTAAAAGGAGCTCTGACGCTTCCAACCTGTATCACGCATCAACATTTTAAGAAATAATGATTTCTTAAAATGTTTCATGTATCATACATTTTTTTAGCATTATGTTGTATCTTGCATATAGCAGGGTACGCAGAGGAAACCTGGGAACCTAGTATTAAAACACTCGCTTCCCATTAATACACTGCCGTCCCATTGAGTAGCGAAACTTAAGACAGATTAAATATTTAATTTCCTCGAGTGGAAATTAAACCCACGACCTGTCGGATTTACAGTCACGCCACAACTGGTCTCATATAAGTTATTTATTTATTTACAGGCGTGGAGTGTACAATCAGCGCTACAGATACTGTCCGTAGTGATGGAATATAGCAATGCCGATGTGCTTGACCATTTGTATGGGATCGTGGAAGATGTTAGTATTTATTTATAGTTGCATTATTTTACTTTTGCTTACAGTGTGGTTGACGAGTCGTGGCTGCCATAAAGCTAGTTGGAGATGGCTGCGCAGATTTGATTCAAGGATTTTTCTTACTTTCGGTCCCTTTCTTACCGAGTGCACAATGTACAGGAGATTAGAAAGCGGAACTCCGGCAGCCATGACTCATTGATCGTTCTCTTTTTTTGCCGTTGTTCCTTACGCCATTTAAGAGAATATTTGTTTTTATATATCCATAGTCGTACTTGCTGGACTGTTGACAAAATGTAAATTTGACATCTGTAATAAATGCGCCTATATTTTGCGTGAGAACGTATGGCTTAGTGATCAGAGCGCTTGAATGGTTTCCAAGAGGCGGATCAAAATCTTGTTACGCAATTTTTTTAATACATTTTCTAAAAAAGTATTTTTCTTCCTATGTCTGAAATAAAACTAAAAACTTTAGAAATAAATATATTATATTAATTTTTAGGTATTAGTCCAAAGCTGCGATGCCTATTACCAAAAAAACCTCTACGCCTACCTCCAAGTGTTTCTAACATTCATCACGTGTATACGAAAGTGGTTCCCCGATGAACCCGCACCCACCGTACAAAATAAACAAGAAATAGACATTTTAAATGACGTCATAGAATATGAGAAGAATAAAACAAATATGGAGAGGTTGCTCAGTATAAATGACTTTGAACGAGAGAGTGGTAAAAGTGTAGAGGAGATGTATAAAGAGGATTCGAAAAGAAAAGAAGAGGATTTATTGGATTATGATGATAATGTTGCTCGTGAGTCTATCTATTTTTTTTTACATCAAGCTGAACCCCGGATATAGCAGGGTAGACAGCAGGGAACTAGTGTATAGACACGCCGTTCTTAATTTTTCGCTGAATGTTTGATACATTGCGTGTTCAGCTGTGGAACTTAACGCTGCGCTTTTTATAATCAAATTGTAACTGCGGTCTATCTGTACATCAGCTTCACGCTGTATCCCGCACAGAGCAGGGTAGGCAGGAGAACCTAGTGTTAAGACACTCCGTTCCCCACTTTCTGCGAAATTTTGCAGGCATTGCGTGTTGAGTGAGGCAGAACTCAACGCCCCGCTTTGCCTCTACACCAGAGCAAAGAAATGGAAATATAAATTTAAGTAAATATTTCATTTCCTTGAGTGGGAATCGAACCCACAACCAGTCGGTTCTACAGTAACACTTTGTGCCTCTACGCCACGACTGGCGTCACTTGTTTGTTTTTAAAGATAGGGCTAAACTGTTTCCTAATGCTCTATAAGGTTTAATCACCTTAGTCAAATATACCTTGTGTACATTTATAATTGTGCCTCTCCACCAAGGCATGGTGCAGAGGCATAAGTGTGTGACTGTAATTGCGGCTGGGTGTGGGTTCGAAATCCATTGAGGAATTGAATTATTTACTTAAAAATTTATTTTCAATTCTTCGCCCTGGTTTTGAGGTATAGCACGGCGTTAAGTTCCGCGAAGAAAATGGGGAATAGTGTCTTAATTCAATTATTTGAAGATTTTATATAATTAGGCTTGATAGCCTAAATATTATTATGACAATAAGCTTAAGTAGACGCAGCCACAATTAAAATTTCAAGTCTAAAATTAAATTAATACTATTTCTAAAAGTCTAAAATAAAAATAAGTAAATTAATATAATTTAATTCGGTCTATTATTGTTTTCAGCGGAAACACCACAAGTACCGAAACACGTGACCGTGACACTATCAATACTAAAACGCTGTGTTCACTTCATAACGTGTCCGCGCGACGAGTCCTTACTTACTTTAGAGATTCTGACAGTAGGACTGCCTATAGTCCGCCATTTTGACGATGAATTATTACCTTTAGTCCACGTTATTTGGGCGCCACTAGTGACGAGATTTGAAGGGGAACCCCCCGTTGTGAAGAAAGCGTTTGAGCTGTTCGTCACACTGGCGGACGTTTCTAAGGACTTTATAAAGAGTCGAGCTGTCAAGTGAGTTGTTTTTAATTATGTCTATACTAGATTTTAATTGAAATGGTAGGATTTTTATTATGTGTAATTTTTTTCATTATTCTGATCTGGTGAGTCAAAGTTCCGCGAAAAATTTGTAAATATTGATTTGCTTTGTAGATGGATATTACCTAGTCTGAATAATTATATAAGTCATTAAATAATTTATTTAATTTAATGATGTAATGTCGATGACAGATAATAAAAATCTTTATTAATAAATATATCTTAAGAGAGTACTGTACTGTGATTTGGGTTAAAACAAAACAAAGTTACCGGTTATTGTGAAGTTGATAATTCTTGGATATTTCCTCGAGCCACTACTCTTATACCATTATTCTGTACTTAAAATTGATGTCGTCTCTTGTCCATTTCCTTTCTACTTTCCTCTTCTATTTATCCTAGTAATCTCTGTTACTACTACAACACTGAAATTGCTCAGGATCGAATTCAGGACGAACCTCGTAATTGCCTTCGTTCTAGTTTTAAAGTAAGCTCTAGTGCTTTGCTATTTTTGTCCCTGGAGTGCGACCTCCTGGACGTTCAAAGAAGCACTGGTTGAATGTCTTGAGGAAGGACATGAGTGTCAATAGTCTAACTATCTACCGTGTAAAGTGGAGTAGGTTGAGCAGAAAGGCAGATTCCGACAAAAGCCAAGATTAATACCAAATCAAATGAAACTTGAACAATATAATGTATCGTTTGCAGAGAGGTGCTCCCGCGCGTGTACGCGTGGCTGGCGCGCGCGGCCGCCGACAGCCGCCTGCAGGACGCGCGCGCCGCCTACCGCGCCGGCGCCGCCTACGCGCTGCAGGCCGCGCTGCTGGCGCCCCTCGCGCGCCTCTCCGCGCGCCTGCGCCTGCGCCGCGCGCGCCTCCGCGCCGCCGCCGCCGCCGCGCACCTCTACCTCGCCGCCTCGCAGCCCAAGCCGCTGCAGGTACGCCACTCTACACGTAATGCCTTCAGCAATCGGCACAAAATTGAAGTACGGAATGTCTTAGCACTAGGTTTCCTCTGGATACGCTACTATGTGCAAAATACAGCGTGAATACTGAAAAAAAAAATGTTTTACTTAACATTTCATGAGTGTTACATAGAATCCAATACAAATAACGACCTACCAACAGATGCTAGCAGTGCGGTTCTTCAAGGACCTCTTAGACTACGAGTACGGCGCGGCGTGGCGCCACCTGCGGGACCTCTGCGCCAACAACGTGGAGCTCCCGCCTCCCGCCTCCCACCTCCCCGTCGCCCTGCACCCCGTGCGAGGCACGCCCTATGAGACGGACAACGCTGTATATGATACTAATGTTAAACTTATATTTTATGTACATAAATAATTGATAAATTATGTATTTTGTTTTCTTTTTGTTACTTTTTGCTTGTTTTTTTTTATTTGTTTTTGTGATGAAAGTCTTTGTCATTTTACTATATCTTATATATAGTAAAGACAGCATACCTTTAATTTTAGTCATAGTGACGCGGAACTTCCCGCTTCCTCCTCTCTACATCTCCCCATACCCTATACTTCATGCTATTAAATCCTCACGAGACCGACGTCCCAGTTGTACGACACAAATGAAAAGTTCAAATTCCTACATACATAAATAGTTAACTAGGATTTTTTTTTATTTCATATCAGTTTTTTATGAAAACCAATCTTGTATTAATAAAAATATTATTTTCTATTTCAAAACAAGAGACAATATATTTTTTATTATTAATTTAAATATTTTATCTACATGAACAACGATTGAGTGCTTATTTATTTTGATATTTTTCTTATGAATTTATATGTTATTGCACAATTTAAATAATTTTTTCTCAATAAAAAAAAATATTACTTTACTATAACATTGTAAAGGGAATAAATAAAACGTACAGCATTTTTTAAATTCAATTTCAATGTACTATATTCAGACCAACATTATATTAATAGGTATATTCAGGCAGTACTAGGTACTGTTAACTAATTACTAACCTAGGAACCAAGCCTAACTCAACGTCTCTGAACGCGTGTGGTTAACTAATTTAGAGTCCCGTTTATTTTACTAAAGCTATTAAATACACTCAATATTTATTGATTTAATTATCATAATAAAGAATCAAATTAAAAATAATAGAAGTTTTTTTTAATAAAAGGCCAGTCGTGGCACAGAAGCACAGTGTGATTGTAAAATTGACTGGTTGTGGGTTCGATCCCCACTCGAGGAAGTGTAATATTTATTACATTTATTTTTTTTCGTTCTGGTGTCGAGGCAAAACGCGGCGCCGAGTTCCGCCACTCAACACGCAATGCCTCCAGAACTCGACGGAAAGAGGGGAACGAAGTGTCTTAACACTAGATTTCCTCTGCTTATCCTGCTGTGTGGGGGGTACGTGAAGTTGTCTTTTTTTTAAGAAATAATAATTGCAAATAAATTGTTAATTAACAATTTTATTGCATTTAATAAATTCCTTTTACTTAGGAAATTAAATACCATAACTGTATAACTATCATATATATTTTAAATGTTGTTATTTTTTGTAGAATTTTCTCTAGAAGAATTTATGTATATATTGTGTAGATATTATTTCAATTCACATTAGATAAAAGAATTGTGTAGTTTAAATTCTTTAGCGGCAAAAATTATTATATTTCTCGTTTATAAGCCAAAATAATAAATAAAATAAATAATCGTTATTATAATTGTTTTATTAATATTCCTTAAAAAATAAACGAAGATCGATAAAAATGATTATTTGTCTAATAGTTCTTTATGAAAATTAGATTGAAATAAAAAGCAAAATTTGGCAGTAGGTACTTTATTTTATTTACTTTATAAAAACAAAGTGAAAACAATACACCCATAATCCCAAACCCACTCCCGCCGCCTTCCTCAATTACATGAAATGCGACATACATAAACGCTATACATAAGGGCTGCAAAATATTAGAATACGACGAAAACATTACAAAATCTAAATGTCCAGGGTCGTATTTTCCTTCATTCCCATTCTTAGTGTGTGTGAATAACATTTATTTACTTTTTTTCAAATAAATCTAATTTTAAGAAATTCATATTTTATAATTAAAGGCAGTATTCTAACTGTATTTTTTTTCAACATGCATTCTCTTATTGTGTAACATCATCTCTTTTTAACCATACGATCTTATTTGTGTGTCCTCCATACAGTGATTTATGTTCAACTGGCGAGCTCTTCCGAGCATACCATAAACTAAGAATAGAACTAAACGGAAATTGATATAATTTTATATTTCAAAATAATTTTAATTCCACTAAATTATATTCGATTCTAGTCTTAGGAGCAATATTTGAAATCTTAAAAGGAAAAAATGTCCAATGACTTCGATTGCCCAGCGTTCATGAATCCTTAATTTTTCAAAAACAAAGAAATATACCGAAACAATTATGTATAAAGATACATTTATGTATAAAGATACAGATTTTAGAAATAAGCTAAGTTAATCAATTTTATACAAAATGGTAGCTAATTTTACAAACAAACCACAACGTCAATAATACTGCACTTATATAACTTCTAAATAACAATCCTTTAAATGACATATAATTTTTAAATAAACAAGAAAAAATATATTCAAAACTAAAAATACTTTCTTTTTTATTATTCTTTTTATCTAGAACTTGAAATAATTTTGTATATGGTTTTCAATATAGTTTTCAATATAAATGATGTAAGTAGGTAACTCTCCTTTGTGATAATTTTTTTTAAAAAAGGAAGTCTGTATAATACGAGAAAAATGCTAACAAACAATACATATTTAAATTTTAGCTACATTTCTTAATTTATTCAATCAAGCAATCAATAAGAGTTCTATGTACATAAAATTTATTTGGGATTATGTTTATGTATGTATGTTTGTATGATATATGCAATAAGTTTGTTTATAACATAATGAATATTTCTATAATCTTATGCTACATTAAAATATTTCCCCTTATATTAATATATACAAGACTGATCTAAGTTTATATTTGTGATTGATAAATATATTTCAATATAAATTAATATTATTAGAAATCTTAATTTACTGTTAAAAACCAATTATTTAGCCGTTTTTATTAAATTTAATATAATATTTCTTATTTTTTTTTTACGATTATGATACCAATAATGTAGTAAATATATTTATATTTGTACATATTGTTCATTTTAAAAAGGAATAATGTTATCGATGCAATTACACTTCACATATTTAAAAAAAAATGGCATATGGCGACACAAAATGGGCAAAACAGCTTTATTACTATATTATAAACTATATATTATCATAACATATGTGACATTTTCATAGTAAATTTAATAATTTACCTACATTCGAACTTCATATAGTAAATATCTGTTGTTTTTTTTTATGGAATGGTCTTCATTTTCATTTAGTTTAAATAAATAATAAATTTCTAAATTGAACTAGCTATATTTAATCTTAATTACATTTGAAGGAGAAATACAGTAGCAACAATGTTACGATTTTCGATTAATTATTTTTGATAAATTAATATGTATATATTTAAGTTGTTTTTTTTTATAAATTCATGATATTTATAATGAAAGAAGTTTTGTGTTTTCTAAGAACAGAAGATATTAACATAACGTATGTTATTAATTTAATTCCTAAGCAAAATTATCAAGTTCGTTTAAAATCTAAGAAAGATCCCGCCATTTTGAATCGTAAAAACAAGAAAAAAAATCTAAGCAACAGATTAAAAAACACTGTAATAAATATTTATAATCTTACATACATATGTATATAAATAATAATTATGTGTATTATAATAATAATACGGAACATGACTTCTTACAACTAAAACCACGTTCATACATCACTTACATATGTATGGACAATTAGTTTAAATTGTTAGTTATATATAATATTTTTTTTTTAATAAATTATATTGTGTACAGTAGGGTCGACGAATTGTGACCATCCTGAACTTAGCTGTAGATGGCAGCGCAGATTTGATTAAGGATTTGTCTTAAAATTAAATATTTTCATCTTGAGTGCACAATACGCAAATGTTCAAGGCAGCCACGACGCATCGGCCGTATTATACTAGTATAAATCTAAGTTGTGTATGACATATAACACAGTCCAAGTGAAACTATTAATTTATACCTATAAATTTTTTCGCATTGGTAAATCCATGTATGGACCATCCAATGCAAAAAGATTTTTTCAATTCGAAACAGTAGTTCATGAGATTAGTGAGTTTAATCAAATAAACTCTTTAGCTTTATAATATTAGACTATTTGTATATAACTATAGGTATATAATTATATAGTATAGATAATATTTTTACTATTTATTTGAAAAATATAATAAAATCTTTGGACAATTAGTATCCTAAATAAATATACTCATCATATTTTATCTAGAACTATATATAAATGCAAGTATCTTATTTAATACAATTCAAACTAATCGTCCATTATTTATACTAACTATTGGGCACATGACATTAAATATTGACTTTTAAATTAAACAAAAATGGCCGTTTAATGATATAATTATATTTACATATAATTACAATATTTTAGAAAGTTGAGGCCGTCGTGGCTTCTCTAAATATAGCGCGAGGCTGCTTTTTTAAAAATATATATAATGAGCATCACCATAGCTCAAACGTTAACATTAATAATTTGATACTTTTGATAGAAGTGGATTACACTATATGGCCAATAGACAATTTTGTTTTAATTTTTTTTTATGAGAATAAAAAACTTTTAAAAAAGTCAATATCGTGTCCTTTTATGGTAAAAAAGAACAAGCCATGTGCCTCAATTTAAAAACCAGGTCATTGTCGTAAAGAAATGGATTTAGTATTTTTTAAAAATGTAAATATACAGGATACAATGAATTTAAAATACATTTGTTTAAAGTTATATTTGATTTTGAATGCAGGTTAGCCATAATACATTAGAGAGAAGACAACGCCGAGTGGTGCAGCGTTTTTTCTAGTTACCGGAGCGATAAAATAAAAATTGTGCATTTCTTTCAAAAAAGATTCTAACCCACAACCGTCACGCTTAGTCAAATGATTGTTTAATTGGAATTAAAACATTAAAAACATTTTTCAAATAACCAAATCCATTTCTATACATCAACACCCATTTAGATTAACATATATTTATCGTTAAAACAACACACAAAACTTTATTTCCACGCCATCTTTAGCATTTTCCTCGACGCGAAGTATTTTGAACTGTACGTCGCCGCGATGAGGGCGCCCAGCACTAGCACTATGAGGTAGTAGTCGAAGTCGTCCTTAAGGAGATCGAAGGTTTTTGATGGAGCCACTCGCGTGTAGAATAGATCTGGAAATTATTTATAATAAATATTATAATTATCGCATGTAATGACAATTGGACAGTGAGTGTGCAACAGAGTGTCTTAGCAAAAGGTAACCAAGTTATATGCGGGATACAGCGTGAAAGTGAGAGAGATAGTTTTATGTATATTTTTGTATTCTAACAGGATAATTAATTAATAATGAATGTATATTGTTAAACAGCTTCTTTTTTTTATTAACAAGTATACAATAACTTGCAATTGTGTTGTTTGTTTCACAATTTTATAGATTTTAAAAGTTTAAAAACGTACAAACTGCTCCTTTCCATACCCTGCTTCCCATGGTAGGGGTAACTTTTTCTCCAACCACTACTACATGAAAAAATACTATAGAAACATCAATAAAACTTACCAAGTCCAGTAACCAGCACAAGACTGGTAGACTCTAACGCCGCAGGAGCGGTGTACACGCGGGCAGCGCGCTGCACTGTGAGGTTATAGTTGACCGTGGCTTCCGATGGTAGGGGCAGCTCTGGTGTGTAGGGTAGTTGTCCTTCTTCTCCCATCCCCACTCCTCGTCTCGCTTCAATGTAGGCCCATGGTAACTCTATTATGGCGCCTTTTGATAAAGCCACTGGGAATATAAAATATAAATATAACATTTTAAACATTTAATATTTTAAATTGTAGTGTAGTACAGTGGGACAAAGTCGGTAATAGGATGATTATGGGTTCGATACCAGATTGGAAAGAAGTTATATTAATTTTCTCACTGTAGTATGAATAAAAGGCTTGTATTCCTAGCATTAGACTTGTTAAAGACCATCAAGACATTTTAATTACTTTGACATAAAATATTTTACAAAATCAATTTATTTACATATTTTTAACATTTTTAGTGCTATTCTACTGTATACAACAATGTTCAAATATTGTACTACAGCGTGAAGCTTAATAAGTATTTAATTTCAATTCTGTTGTAAAGAATCATTGTTGGTACCACAGCATCATTTTTCTCCAGTTGCTTATCATTATTCTACACTAATCGTCATTGTTCGATTTAACACATTTTTAAAAAAAATCCATTTATAAAATAACTAGGGGTTGTTCATAGATGCCACTTCCATAAACGTGCATTAAATGTCCAAGCTTACATCTCACAGTAAAATTACGGCTTTACACGCTGGTTTTAAAAAAGACATAATTTTTGGTTAAAAATAAGAATTTTAGGAGAACTGCCAATATATTTATATTTACTATATATACAAACAAAATATAAAAACACAATATCAAAAAAAAATAGTAATAAAACAATATTATATATTAAGTAATGATTTCTGAGCATTTTCTTAAAAATGTACAGGCTTTTGGTAAAGAATTTCATAGACGATAATACCAGCTTTAATAGCAAATGAATTAGAGAAAAAGGAGGAAGAGTAAAGAGGAATTTTCAGAAATAGATTGTTGTCAGAGC
The DNA here is from genome assembly GCA_013421005.1 of Heliconius erato x Heliconius himera. Classification (NCBI taxonomy): domain Eukaryota; kingdom Metazoa; phylum Arthropoda; class Insecta; order Lepidoptera; family Nymphalidae; genus Heliconius; species Heliconius erato x Heliconius himera. Next base: position 17,493 of record JAATLQ010022644.1, read on the forward strand.
GTAGAGTAAATGGGTGTCATGAAGAAACATGAATTGTATCATCAAGTGAGGAGTGAAAGGATTAAACAGCACAGAATGGAGAAAATGAAGTATGTAAGGATTCTTGCAAAGGCGGATAGGGAGCCACACATTTCAAAACCTGGAAACGTGATCATATTTACGCATATGAACCTGATGAAAAGATTTTGAAGGCGCTCAATTTTATTTAATTGCTCCTCTATAATGTCAGGATAACCATCAGCATAATCAGCAATCGGTAATAGGAGCTTGCTACGCAATTTTGTTTAGTATTCCTATGAATACCAAACAAAATTGTGCTGCTATCGCAGCCTTCGTAGACATGCAAAAGTAGCGTAAACTTTTTTACTAATATCTTCTACTTGTGATTCCCAAGATGTTCTATGTAACAAAACCATGTTATATAACTAGTAACAAAATGATGTTGTATGCTAGTAGAGCTTAGGATCGGAACGCTTCGGAGGTCTCCATGAGATGCGAATTCAAATTCCACTACATTTGTTTTTTTTAATATTATAATACATATTTCTGAATCAAATTTAATTTAATTTGATTTGACTTTTACATAATTTGTAAAAACAAACAATGAACTCACACAGCAGGTGCCGGTCAGCCAGCGAGCGGCGCGTGGCGGTGAGCGCGGCGGCGGCGGGCGCGGCGGGCAGGATGTAGGCCTGGCGCTCCACGGCCGGCGCGCGCGCCTCCGCGCCCAGCGAGCTGAAGGCCGCGCCCGCCGCCTGCCAGCGCGACGCGCCCTCGTACAGCTCTATCGTGGCTGGCGGGTTTACATATTATTCATATTGTCTATATATTATCAAAAAAGGGGAGGTTCTACAACAACAACGACAACTATATTTTTTATGTCATTTGATTTTTAAAAGACCTTTTTTTTAATTGTAAGTGTATATTTCCCACACGGCAAGATTTATTACCAGCAAGTTAGTTGATGTTGGAAAACCGAAAGAAACATTAAAATTTCTATAGTTTTCTAAATATTATATATCTTTAAGCATTATTCTCGATTTGCGTAGCAACCCTAGTCAGGGTATTGACAAATAATAAATTTTAATACTAACATTATTAAAATTATTTAAAGAACAAATATTTTTATTTTGATTTTATTACATAGTTAGCGGAGGTAACCGGCAGACGGAACGACATATAAAAGTATAGCTACTGCTACTGGAAATATATAAACCTATCTATATCTATATAAATATATTGGGTTGTAGCCTATAATAAAAGAAAAAATATAAGTAAGGGAGTGTCATATTAATTAAATAAAAAACACACCGCAAAGCAAGACATAAATAAAATGAAAAATACCTAATTCAACCCGCCTGTGCTTCTCACTCCTGTACAGGTACGCGAAGCAGTTGTCGGCGTGCACGGCCAGCGGCAGCGCGCGCGCGCGCCGGTGCCACGCCGCGCCCGCCAGCGCGCCCGACACCGCGTCCACCACTACTGCCGTTAGAGTCTCTGTGCGGGGGGAAACAGGGGGTGAATTCATATACAATTATTATATTTTTTTATAAGGATTAACTAGCAGAGTATTCAAAGCTAACGGAACACCGAATGCTATGGTTCATGCCTACATCTTTTTCTTCATCTTATCAACTTCCTCATGCACCCAGGCACCTTTTACCTTCGTGACTTCACCCACTCCTTACACACGTGACGTTTCTCCAGTATCAAAAATACTGTTTTGTTTTGACAAACTGGGTCGATCGGGGCTTTACCCTCGGTCTCTCTCTGACCACTCATTCTTTCATAAAAACTATTTTGTACCGTTCTTCCGTTCACTCACTACACATGGTGCAACTAACCCTTGTGCGTGGGGTCGTCGCTGTCGACCAGGAACAGCACCAGGTTGGGGTTGGAGTACTTGTAGAGCACGGTGCGGTCGGCGAGCGCGCGGCCGGGCGCCCGCACGCGCTCGGGGCGCGCGCGCGCCGCCGCCGCGATGCGGCCGCCCAGGCGCAGCGACCACGTGCGTTGAGCCACTACTTCCTGGAAAATTATGGTTTAATTCATAAATTAGTACATAGTTGCAGCGTTTGATTGTCACTCAACACGCAATGTCTCAAGAATCGGGAAAGTAAGAAACGCTGTGTTTTCACACATTATCCAAATATGTAATCTCAGGATTTTTTCAAACCAGTTCGAGGCCAGATGTGACACAGGGGCACAAAGTTTGACTGTAAAACCCACTCGTGGGTTCGATCTCTACTCGGAGAGATGAAATATTTACTTAAATTTATATTTCCATTTCTTCGCTCTGGTGTCGAGACAAGAGGTGTGGCGTTGAATTCGGCCACTCAACACGCAATGCCTCCAGAATTCGCCAGAAAACGGGAAACGGAGTGTCTTAACACTAGACTCCTCCTACCCTGCTGTGTGCGGGATACATTGTAAATTGCGGGTAAAATTAAACAAAAAAAAACAGAAAAACAGTACTACGCAATATTCATGATGACAAGTTATTGAAAATAAGACTCAGTAATAAAACCTCACTTTAATGATAACCATAGATCAGGGGTTCCCAATCTTTTCTTAATCAAGGACCACTTTTATTTAATTCTTGGTAGCAGGGACCACTATGCATGTAGATATAATAAAAATTAACTGTGATAATTAAACAGAAACTTCGCCTCACTATCCCCAGTCATAAAATTAAAATCGTTAGCGGACCATATTTAGGCTTCTGCGGATCACTGGTTGAGAACCACTGCCATAGATAAATAGAATGAAGTAATAATATAAAAAAATAATTGCTTACCTTTCCGTTATACCTTAATGCATATCCATTTACTTTGCCCGTCTCCTTGTTAGCTACATACATATAGAAGTTATGTACTAACGGCTGTGCTGTATATGGCAGCACCTATAATCAAAACATTTAATAAATAAAACATTGTAATTGTTAAATTAGCTTTTTCTATAAAAAGAGCTATTTCGTTGTGTTATATATAAATGTGGTTTTTATTCATATTTATTAAGTAAGAATATCAATATAAGTATAAATAAAAAAAAAATATCGATGGTGTAACTATTTTATCAATATACCAAAAAATTTAAATAGTATTACTGACTTAAATTATATAACAGATAATAGCCTAAAAAGGCACACTCCAGTATCCTTAAAACATAGATTTCATAAAAAATACAAAATCATATTAGTACTAACACAAAATAGAAAGGATAAATCTATATATATTGTTAATTAAGTTGGAAACGGAAAGCTATTCCTATTGCGGGATAGAAGCGTTAAATTGATCTTCAGGCCTTATCCCGCATATAGCTGAATATATAGAGAAAATCTAGTTTCAAGAATTTTTCCGCTTACCTCATTCAAGATATTTCGTGTATAATAGAATCAGTATCAGAAGTCATCATCGTGCATTGCCAATTTCCGACAGCATCATTGCTTCAATACGGAAAGAAATATATATAAAAATAAATAAATATAAAAAGAAATAAAACACAAACCTGAACATTTTCATCCTCATCCAACAAAACTAAAGCGTGTAGACTCTCCGCATCACGTACGTGTAAAATGGCGACTTGGAGGAGACGAGTGTCCAAATGTAGAGTGCCTTCTCCTGATAACGCGCCACGTATCGGATTTAGACTTATTATGTAGCCGTTTCCCGTTTCCTAAAGAAAATCATAAAATAATATTATAGAATACGTATATTGTCATTAATGCTGCGGGGCTCGAACCCGCGTCTCTTGTTTAACGTTCAAACACTCTAACCGCTAAGCCATACGTTCTTATTACGCTTCGCCGAAATTTTATACTCGCAGTTACAACTTATTTATGTGAGGCCAGTTGAGCCAGGGTTGTGTCCCTGGCACAAGTGGCCTCACATGGCCTGGCGAGACTCAAGACAATGAAATAATTAATATTTCCATGAAAATAGTACATTCCCTTGACTGAGATTGGAGCCTATAACCGTCGCGTTTGTAGTCGGGCGCAGTGCCGCTACGACATGACGACCTCTTATTTACATTTCAAATATGCTACTTAAAGTTATAAAAAAATATGAATAAAAAATATCCTTACTTCATGTTTCCCCACTATAGATAAGTACGCGTCGTACGGAGCATGTCTTGCGGAGCGCCGGGTGAATATTACAGCATTCTCCGGGTTTAGGTTAGGATCGTATTTCTGCCATAATATTTCACCTGATAAATTATCTATACCGAAAATCTGTAACAAAATAGAAATTAATTATATTAGTATTTAAGTAAGTAAAGGGAACCTAATGTTAAGACAGTCCGTTCCATATTTTTCGCTGAATTCTGGAAACATTGCGTGTTGAGCGGCGAAATTCAGAGTTGCGTTTTGTCTCAACACCAGAGCGAAGAAATGAAAATATTAAACACTTCATTATTTGATTTTTTCTTGTGGGAATCAAACTCACAACCTATAGTTTTTACACTTTCACTGTGTGCCCCTGTGCCTGGCCGTGATTGGCCTCAACAAAAAGGCGATAGTAATGACATATAATATTTTAAATTTATGTGCAATTTCATTTAGAAGTTATCTATATATATAAAAGGGCTTGTGCTGACTGACTGAGGTAAGACGCACGCAGAGCCGTAACCGCTGATGGTAGAAACGTGAAATTTGGGCAGATGTTTATTTTCATATTCTGGACTTCCACTAAGAAGGGAATTTGAAAAATTTTAACCCTAAAGGGGTGAAATAGGGGTTGAAAGTTTGTATGGAAAAAAAATTTAATCTGTACCGATTTTTATAAAATTTGAAATTCAGACTCTTAAAAATATTTCAATGAACACGTGTTTCATGGTTTTAAGAATTCACCCCCTAAGGGTTCAAATAAGGGGTTGAAAGTTTATATGGAAAAATCTTTAAATTGCCACCGATTTTTATAAAAAAATAAATTCACACTGTTAAAAATATTTTATTGAACACGTGTTTCGTGGGTTTTTTAGAATTCACTCCTATTAAGCGGGCGAAGCCGCGCGCGCCCTCTAGTATAATATATAAAGTAATTAATTAGTACTATGGAAAGAAATGAGAGTGCTTATTTTACATCTAAAAGTGCACGTAAACAAAAAAAAACAATTAAATCTGAGAAATTTAATGAGGTCTGTCGTAGCGCAGTGGCACGAGGTGTGACTGTAAAACCGACTGGTTGTGGGTTCGATCCCCACTCGAGGAGATGAAATATTTACTTAAATTTATATTTCCATTTCTTCGCTCTGGTGTCGAGGTTAAGTGCGGGGTTGAGTTCTGCCACTCAACACGCAACGCCTCCAGAATTCGGCAGAAAGTGGGGAACGGAGAGTCTTCACACTAGGTTCCCTCAGCCTACCCTGCTGTGTGCGGGATACAGCGTGAAGCTGATTTATTTTATTTTTATTTTAAATTTAATAAGGTTTAAGGTAAAACATTGTTGTTAGTCGAAACAATGTAAATACAAGATAACTGCTTGAGAAAAGATAAGTCGGCGTGACTATTAAAAAACAAACAGCCTATCATAAAAACATATTTAAGTCATTCATCTTTATTTGGATATGTACAAATAAACCATTTATTTAATAGTATCACAACTTTACGCTATGTCCCGCTTATAGCAGGGTAGGCAGAGGGAATTTAGTGTTACGACACTCCATTTTCCAGGTACCGCTCAATTTTTGAGACATTTGATGTTGAATCGCGGAACGCTGTGCTTTGTCTACCAGAGCGAGGAAATAAAAATAGTATACATATATAGTGCAGATCGAACCCACAACCGTCGCTTCTACAGTCAGACGCTCTCCCTCAGCTAAGACAGCCACCATTACGTCCCTTATTTATTTTTTTATGCATTCCGTTAAAATTTTGTGGCAAATGGGAAACGAAGAGTCTCAACACTAGTTTCACCCTACCTACACCATTATATAGGCAAGAAGCAACAATTGCTATTTAAAAATCTGTTAAATTCAAGAAAACTAATGTTAACTTCTGAACTTTCCGCCATATTTAAAAGAAAATAGTGCAAAGTTATTTCTTCCAGCTATTGTGTATATTACGCTCTTCTAATTATGTCACGACAATATTTTATTAGATAATGAAAAAATATTCCACCATGGCACAATATGACAATGTCTAATTGTAAACGAAATGGATTGCCACTTGGGAGAATGTATTATTTTAATTTATATTTATCTAAAATTCGGGTGAAAATTTGGAAATCGAGTGTCTTAACACTATACCCTAAAATTATATATTTATTATTTAATATACAGAGAAATACGGAATAAAATAAAAATATAATTTATACCTTCCCAGCATCGGTGACGAGTACAATAATTTTATGTAAATTGAAGTAATCTCGTACTAATGGCGACGTTTCTTCTACCGCGCTTTCTCCTTGCAGGCTCTTTATCAGGTTGAGTAGCTGTTGGTACTGCGTGTGCAAGCGTCTGGAGAACGCCGACCATATAGAACCTAATTTTGTATGAGAGAGTTTTTTTTTATATTTTTAAATTACTTCCCTTTGTTTGTTTAGGGATTCAGATTTAATATGAGGTGGGTAGCTTTTTCTATCCATACCAATCATACTAAACATAATATCTAAACAGATAAAACTAAATCATTTATCAAATATATAAATATTATCATCTAGTAAGACAATATAAATTTATAACAGTACATAAATAAATAATAATTTAGTTTTACAATCTATTTATGTATATATCTTGACATGTGAAAATTTCAGAACTTTTGCTTGGATGGATTTGCTAAAATATTATTTTATTTTTTGTTTTAAATAAATATTATAATATAATAACTTTAAAATGCATAAAGAAATAAATACAGGTTAAGTGCATGCAAAGGATAGCAGCCATATATGGATAAATTTTCAGAAGTAAAAAAAAAAACAAAAATTCAGTCTGATCGAACTAACCACTATTTGTTTTAAATGATTATTTTTTTTATATAATTATTATATATTATATATAGAAATATTAGTCTATTAATAAAATAAGCTGACCTACCTATAAATATAAAAATAAAGTATCTATAAAATGTATAATAAGCAAATAAATTAAATTATATTATATCAATGCATATTCTTATTTGCAATATGCTTATATTATATATTTCTAATCGTTATTTCGTAATTTCAGTTTACTGATTTAATTTTATTTAATAAAATATTATACAGCTAAAAAAATTGTTGAACATGCTAATCCCACAAACTTCTGGCCCAAATTGAAAAAATATTTTGTTTTGGGTAGTCTATCTACAAAATCTATATATACACTATATTACATCACATTAATCATAAAACATACATTAAAAACAGCAACAGATACATTATTCACATAACTAAAATGTACACAAAGTAAAAAAATATATAAATACATGACTGTTTGTAAAAATATTACAAATTTGAGTCACAAGGATTAGAAAAATCACTAAAATAAAAATAAAAACAGATATTTAATATAGAAAAGCCAAAGTAACTAGTTTTAACTTTTCAACAAATTTACCCTAACAAAAAAAAATAGAGCATATTAACAGCCAAACCAAATCTAAACAGAAATAATTTAAATGAACAGCAACTTATTAACAATGGCAAGGAAGGACATCAAAAGAAAATAATGACAAATTCTAGGATTAGACACTACAATCAACTCAGTACTTACTATACACCTTGGCAGCTAAAAAAATTTTAAAATTCGAATCAATAATTTAGGAAATATATCTTAGAAATTATTTAAGTTATCGTATAATACATATTGAAAATATGTCAACATTAAAACGATAGGCTTCTTAAAATTTCCACGAAAATAAAATGTACTTAAGAAAAGTAGTAGACACAGACAATGAGAAAAATATGTAACTAAATTAACCTTGAGGCCGTCGTGGCGCAACGACACAGCGTCTTAGTGCAATCGCGACGGTCGTGGATTCAATTCGGAAATAAGAATGATTTTCAACTCTATTCAATGCACAATGTCTCGAAAATGAGACAAAAAAGGGGAACAAATGCAGCGTGAAAATAAAAAAATAATAACCTTCTTTTTGATCGAACTCGGATTCTAAAGCGGCCTCCATGTCTGACACTGGGAGGTCAACGAACTCCGCGACGACGACGTTAGCGAGCGCCTCCTCGCGCGTCCACAGTACGCGACCTGGAAACATATTTTTTATAACGTAAACAGATGAAAATATACACGTATATATGTTATTTTGTGTATTATCTATTATTATTTCGTAGATATTTCTTAATGTCCAAAATTTATAGTCATCAAATTCTCTTCCTTTATATTCTTTTTTCAGTGTTTAAACAATTTTTCAGTGGAAAAAAGAATATAAACGAAGAGAAGATAATAAAGATGTACTTAAGAGAAATGAGTAAAAAATAATAAATAATTATTTTTTACATTATTGTATAGATATTTGGGTAATAAAAAATGTTCTTAGTCTACTTAAATACCGCTCCAGTGAGGTCCTCTCTATACCACGTAATTATTTCAAAAAATAATATAACAAAAAAAACCATCTATGATATAATAAAAAATATCCAAACCTCCTTGTTGCATCAGATGCACCGCATCATCTGCCGCATTGACTAAAAGTCTACACGCATGTTGTTCCTTTGCGTTTCTAGTACACATCACTGCTAGTAGTTCTGGCTCTGGGATCTCTAGAGACGGGTCACCAGTTTGAATATCTGGTATTTGTTCACCAGTTGCTGCTAGGTGGGCTAACAGTGTGAAACCCTGCAATTATAATAATAGGAATTTAAAACACTTTACATGTTCTTTATTCTATTGGATGAGTCAATGTTGTGGGTTTGATTCCTACTTGGAAGAATCAATTATTTTCATTCTGTTGCTCAGGTATAAAGATTAAACATGGCATTGAGTCTCAAATATTAACACCAGGTTTTTTCTGCCTATGCTGCTATATACAGGATACTATTTCAAAGAGGCCTTATGGCTCTTTCAATCCTATAACAATTGTTTATTTAATGAATACAATTTCTTTCTTTCTTGTAATTTTTGAATCTTTATTTTAAAACTTAGTTTAAAGCACAACTTTATCATTTTTTTAAAACTAACAAGCAATGGATTTAAAAAAAAAGAAAATGACCTGGTATTTGTCCAAAAAATCTAAAATAGAAAAAAAAATATGAGCAAAAATAAAAAAAAATCTCTGTTACTGACATTAATATTATCAATAAAATTATAATCATACCTTAACATTATCATTTGAAGCTTGAACTAAAATACTTCCAAATGCACCATCAATCACAGTGGCACTGCTCTCTTTATTTAACTCTACATTAACCTTTTCATAATCATTTTCTTTAATAACAATTAATATTTTATCATCCACTATAAAACCTGGTACTACGCTGTTTCCATTTAAAGATTTTAAATGTCCACCATAAGATTTTTCATTTTGTATATAATTAGATAGTGATTTAGTTAATATTTGCACAGCGTCTGAAGTGACATCCATTGATATGATGAGACGACTTCCTCTTTCACCAGACACGCAAATGTAGTATGGTGCGCTTAGAACACATCTGAAACAGATAAACAAACATAAATACTTTATTATTATATATATATTTTATATTTACACAACTATTATAAAGCTAAATAGTTTGATTGAACATACTAATCTCAACAATTGCTGGTTCAAATTTTAATATGTTTTTTTTGTTAGATAGTCCATTTAGCAATGAAAGCTATAGATATTAAATTAATTGTTTCAATACCAAACTCTCTATCTCATTTTTTGTTTATTTTACAGTTAGTCAACTGTAGGCATTGTGGTGCAGTAGCTCAGTAACAGTAAACAGAATTGTAAAAAAGTGGAAAGATTCAATGAGAACATTGGAGGTATGATTATATTTTCTCACTGTCTATGTCATAAAATATTCATTATCTCATAAACAAATATTTAACTGATATAATTATATTGATGTTAAAGTTATATCAATAAGGTACATCAATCATCAATTAGTATGTCATTTATTTTGATTTCTCTGCTCTGGTGATATGAAATACACCACACATATTTATTTTTAGTTTTACACTGTACCACCCACACAGAGCAGGATTGAGCACTCTACATGTAAGACAGTGTCTTGACACTATCTTCTCTCTACTTAGGCTGTCATATGCGGAATACTAGGTAAGGGGAAAATAATATTACAAAGTATCTTACCCTTCATTAGTCCAAATAGCTGGTAGCTTTGATGTAGCACCACGGTTGTTTCCAGTCACCAAGTTATACAATGTAACTTCAACATGTGAACCAAAAACTGGCAACATGTGCACTAACATGTTATTCTGAACCCACCATTCTGAATATTCTGCCATGTTATCATCTTGCAAGGTTAATGACCATTCCCACATCAAAATTCCTTAAATAATAAATTAAATATTTTTTAAGCATAAAAATATTATGGAAATAAGAAATATGAAATTATTTATGTCTAATTTAATTATTTCATATAATGGGCATATTATATAATAACAAAATTTAAATATGATGTATTTAATAAAATCAAAATCATTTTAATACTATTAAGTTTTATTAAATTTTACAATAATATAAAATCTAGTACAGCATTCCATTTCCCACTTTTGTCCCGATTTTTATCTCAACCAGAGCAGGTAAATGTACAGTAATTTTTCCCTATAGTGTTTAATAAGCCCACAACTATTAAAGTCAGGCACTGTGAATCACAATGGCCTGTATAATAACAATAGATGTTCTATTTTACCTGTAGCAGTGTCCCACCCTCGAACAAGATAAGGATTGGATCCAGTAACAGTTGTCACCTTTTCACCAACATGAAGCAATTGTATGTTGCCTGCAGATGCAGTTTCAAACACATGACGCCACACTACTTGACCTAGTAACCATCATGGAAATATGTTAATAATTATGTAATTTAAAAATCTCTTAGTGAAATAATAACAATTGTTAACATTTTTAATTTATGCGTTCTTTGGAATGGAAAAATTCTGTAATGGTAGATTAGACAACTATAAAGAAATGCTAATTTATACATTATCACAATATATTGTATGTGTATATCTATATTATAGTGATGAATAATCATCATAATTTTAACCAAAATGTTTCAGTTCATGTATTTCCACCGGAAATGATTAATAAAATATAGTTTACCAGTCTTTAAATTTAAGGCAGCCAATACGTTCTCCTCAGTGGCTACTATGATCTTTTTTGCAGTGGATACAGTGTCAAACTGTGCAAATTTTATTCTGCCGACATAAGTTTGACGCCTGAAAACAAAACTCTTTAATTATTCACTGAACTACGACCCTGCGAAGTCCTACAACTGGCATAACCTTAATCAAATAATTACCAATCAAACTTCCCTATTTGATCTTCGTAAATACACATTGAAAAATTAATTAAGCTAAAAAATACAATAAACCAATTCATGTTGTTCAAAAATTTTAATAAACCCAAAAAACTGGGTTTTAAATTACTTGACAGCACCCCCATTTTTCAATGACTGAAAGTTTTACTTTTTTATACACAGATTACAAATACTTTAAAATATCGTCATGACTTCAGTTCAGAAATCAGCTAGCATTATTGATATAATAAAATTACCTTATAATTTAAATAACATGAAATAATAATAAAAAAAAATATTTTGTTGTACTATAAGTAGATAGATTGAATTTATTTAATATAATATTTTACTATCTAAAAATGATTTAGTATTATGGCAACTTTAGAAAAGTGGAAATACCGGACGAAATTTAAATCGTTGAAACTAGGCTAAACTGCAACATGACGTTAATTTTTAAATATTTACTGTAAATACAGTTTTTATTCACTTTTTAGTTTTTGTAAAGTCTAGTATAACTGTATGCTAAAGTTTATCTTTATTTTTATGTACATTTTTATTATATGTTGCTTGATACCTAGTCGTGGCACAATGGCACAATTATGTGAATAAACGCGACGGTTGAGGGTTCGGTCACTGCTCGGGGCAACGAGTTATTATTTATTAATATTTTTATTTCTTCGCTCTGATAACTAAGCAAAAGCGCACCGTTGACCTCCACCACTCGACACGCAATGTCTCTAATAATTGTATGTAAAGTCTGCCAATCCTGCTATGTGCGGGATCGGTATCCCGTAAAACTGATGCGTAGAATAAATTTAAGTATATTTTAGTACACATCATACTTTTCTTCTCATCAATCAACTTCTAAGTAATTTTAAAATTATAAATTGATTAAAAACTTGAATTACAAAATTCTTAAATATATAACTTTATATACTTACTGAATTAGGAACACGTTATGAATATACGTATTTTATTAATTTATATAAATTGTATACATATTTACTTTAAAAAATAGTTGACCCACTGGAAAGATAAATGTTTAGTTACTTTGAATACGAAAGTAAAGATTTACGAGAGATACCCCCAATAAAATTCACAAACTATTTTCAGATTTCATCATTTCATGTTTTCAAAAACGAAAATTGCATGATATAGTTTTTATTTATTCGAAACAAGGCATCTCTAAGATATACCTACCTAAATATATAAATAGACAAATTAGATATAAAAGAAATAAAAAACAGAAACCAATGAGTGATAAAAGTTATGATATTTTTTATAAAATAAAAAATGAGTTTAATTATTTTTTTGTTACCAAAACTTAAGAAAAATATATAAAAAGACCACTAACTACTGTTACAATTTCATTAAATAAATCTTATATTAATAAAACAATAAACCATTGCAAATCCAACATATATTTTTAATTTATAAAAATAAAAAAAATAAAAAACTGAATAATAAAAGTCTTTGCTACTATAACAACAAAAAAAAACAAAAACCATAATGAAAGCTATAATCATTTGTGAACACAAAGCGATTCCGTTGGTGCACTAAGTGCATTCAGCGCGGTACAGCTGGGTTCGGTGAAAGCTGTCTAGCCTAGGTCGGCCCTACGTATAATAACTGGATTTTTAATAACTAGACGTTCGCTTCGACTGCGTTTTATGCATTATGGGGTTACCATTTATATACTTAATTGAATTGGGGATTGTGTTTTTTTATTATATATAACAATGGATATTTTTAGGTATATTTAAAGATTGATCAGCGATGACATTTTAAAAATAGAATACCCATTTTTGTCTGTTTAGTTTGCATTAGGTACTCCTTATTTATAAGACATAAGTTATAAACTCTATCATAATATTTTTTATTAATTTCGATATTTAATTATTTCGAAATTTCTTTTGAAAGATTAAGCAGAAATTTCTAATTTAAATTTTACAATGTACAAAACATACATAGATAATATTGTTAAATGAACTCTCTTACATCCCGACGCACTTGCGAACATGGTGACCCTACATATGCATCCTCTCGGTTAAGGCCACGTGTGTCACATCTTGATGATTTATCCTTACAATAAAAGATATTTAAATAATGAGGAGACAATGGCTCCAAGACCGTGGACCAGTCGTGGGCCACTCTCTTTGTGATATTTAAAGCCGGACGTTCCTTCAATGCAGAAACCAATTCAACTTTTATATATATATACATATATATATTTCGATGGATTCAACCGATACGGTTACTATACAAAATATGAAATGATTTTAATTTTTTTTATGATGCATTATTATTCACTTGGAAGGAAATATGGTTTCGTCTTATTTTATAAGCCGTCTCGAGTTTCAAGCATAATCTTTATGGTTATTTTTATAATGAAAAGTTCTTATTGGAAAATTATGTTTACAATGTAATGAACAATTAATAAGCTTGAGTTTTGTTAAGCAAAACACATTTAGGGTATTATAAAGTTAATCAAAAACAATTTTATTATTCAATATGTCTACTAAATAGTAAAATATAATTTAAATAAAAAAAATAACTACATCAAACTATCTTAATACTCAATCTCATTACAAAAAATATAAAAACTAACATAAACTCAAGTACCACACGTAACGAACAAGTATAAAAATGGAGACGCTAAAGTAAAATGTCACAGAATTTGCCATCCAAGTAACCTAAGATGCAAAAAGTGCACTTCTTATTTTTGTCTCGGCGATAGAGCTAAATCTAAAAATAGTTTTTAAAACACAGCCTTTGCGCGGCCTATTCACTACTTCTGACGCTACCTGGTTATAAATCTAGGTCGATTTTCACCTCTATTACTAAGGAAATAAAAGCTACAAATGTATAAACGGGATGGTGCTCATGTACAGTTTACAGTACATAGAGATAGACCTATAGCTGGGATGGAGTGGATTGTAGTTTGCTGTTTATTCTAGAGAGAAAGAGACAGCGTCTCAAAAAGCAAATAAAACCAAACAACCAATACACTTAACTGTCATAAGTTATGTTACTATATTAAATTATGAAATTTAACATTTTTATTGAGCAACAAAACTTGAGTTCAGAATAAGTTTCTAATAATTTTCTCTCTGACGAACATCTCTCTGTCTCACTTCCTGTTGCAGTGTAAACACGAGAGATCGCAAAGCCCACACTACATATACCTAAATACATATTCATACATATATATGCAAGTACGCTGTACTGTACTGTAGGTACATGGCGGGCGACTGCATTAAACACTGCAATGCCGGAGTAGCGCAGCTTTCATTAGTTTCTTTTTTACGTTACTTGAACCCGCGTTAAGTTTTAAATAAAAATTTTCACGCCGCGGTTAAGCGGAGCTTTTTAAATATGCACCGTTGGGAATTAGCGTTCGTTTAAATTAAATTGTACTTGTAAAGAGTACGTTTCTTGGATTCCCTGTACAGTTGAAACTTTAGTACTTTTGTTTATATATTAACTATTTTATACTTGCTTAAGTATGTATACTCAAATTGGTTACTTGAAAGAGCAATTTATTTTTTTAAGGTTGATATAATAATAATAATTATTATTATTTTATTATTTTTTTTAGAAACGTCACCTTTAAATTCTAATAAAAGCTTACACAGATAAAAAAAATGTTTGCACTCTCTACATAAAATAAAGTCCCTCCATATTTTTTACATTAAAGGGGTAGTTAAGCGTAATGTATGTAACGTATGGATAATTATAAGTAAGTAGAGTAAGCGCATATTACAGGATATGATGTGTTTTAGTCAAATAGAAGCCATAAAAGCGAGTTCCTGTGCAAGTGTGCACGCACGCGTGCCATCTGTCGGCCGCGTCGGTGCGTGTGCGGACTGCCTACTGCCTCCTCACTAGACAACTCTACACGTCGTATGCATATTATTTTTAATATTCTTTTTCAGTTTCACGCTTTATCCCGCACATGGCAAGATAGGCAGAGGGAATCTAGTGGTAAGACACCCTGTTTCCATTAAGATGCTTCCGTTCCTTATTTTCCGCTGAATTTTTGAGGCATTATATGTTGGGATGCCCAAAGTGTGTTAAAAAAAAGCGCAGATTACATTAGATTTAATTATTTACCCCGACGCAAAAGGACGGGTGTTATAAGTTTGACATGTCTCTCTCTCTCTATCTGTCTCTCCATCTGTGTGTCGGTAATGAACTGATTTGAGTGTGTTTTCTTAATCGAAGGTCTTATTCGTCTGGTGGTTCTAATGTAATGCAATTTTCATAAAATACAGCTGTATTTTATGAAAATTGGATTAGTTGTTTAAGAGTCACAAGTACTTTGCCAAGATGATGAATGAAGTAATATTTTTCGTGGTCGGGAGTTTTTTTAACTTTGTAATTTTGTTAATCTATAAGAGCGAACAGTCCAAAAATTGCTTAAGCACTGAAGTATTCTGAAATTGTTCGTTCAAAATGTTACAATTTTAAATATTTAAGTTTTGTCAGGCGTCGTTACGCGTTGGAATGACATTTAGCATCATGCCTGTACCCGCAAAGGTTGTGGGTTCGATTCCCATTTGAAGGAATTAATATATTTAAATAATTTTAATCTCCCCGGTGCTCTAAATAAAGTACGGCGTTGAGTTACACCATTTTGCTGAATTCGGGGTAATTAAAAAAAGGCCTGAAGCTGTTTTTTTATATAATATTATCTTTAGTAATATAAGAGTCTCATTGTAGAAATGTCTTTGAGAAAAAAACTTTGTATGCTTATCGCTTTAATTTATTTCTTAATTCTTTAAAATCTTAAGAAAATTGTTGATTAATGATGTTTCATTAAGAAAAGATATTTCTTTCTTTATGTCGGTCACTGTTAATAATTTCTTTAAATATTCAATGGTAAAAGTGAATAAGATGTGTAAAAACCCAGTCTCTAGTTAAATAATTTAAATTTAATGTAGTCGTATAGGTCTTTATATATTTTATTAATAAAAAAACATGAATATTAACATCAATGACAAAAAATAAGATTCTTATAACGATAATTAATCTAAAACAACGACCATATTACCGCATGTTCTCAACTAAATTCTTTAAATACATAGAAGAATTCATTGAGGCAAATCTCGAGAAGCCTTCCGGGCGTTAGAAGACGTCTTCAAGAAAACTCGAGTGTCCGCTGTAAAATGCATATATTTTCTCATAAAAATTCCAAAGTGGCGCCATTTACATTAAGTAGAGCTTTTGTCATAATATAACTGTTTATTCATTATAATATTATAAAAGATAACTTACAATATGTTTACTAAATTAAAAATTATCTAATAATAATACGATAACCAAAAAAAATATACCTGAAATAATTAAAATATATTAAGGCGAAACGTGACCCTGGATAACTAACCTAATTAACTATACGTGATCTATAAAAATTAGGTAAAATATAACAGAAACTAACAGATTAAAAAACACGTTTTTGTCAAAATTGTGAAGTCATTCATTTGTATAGAATATATACTTATTTGAGGCCAGTCGTGGCGCAGCAGCACGAGGTGTGACTGTAAAACCGACTGGTTGTGGGTTCAATCCCCACTCGAGGAGATGAAATATTTACTTCAATTTATATTTCCATTTCTTCGCTCTGGTGTCGAAGTTAAGTGCGGCTTTGAGTTCTGCCACTCAACACGCAATGCCTCCAGAATTCGGCAGAAAGTGGGGAACAGAGTGTCTTAACACTAGGTTCCCTCTGCCTACACTGCTGTGTGCGGGATACAGCGTGAAGCTGATATACTTATTAAATAAGACTGTGTGTGTTGACGAGCTGTGTCTTCTATCATCACCAGCTGGTGATGATGATAGAAGACACAGCTCCTCAAATTTAGGAGTTAAGGAACAATAAGGTAATCAGTTGATGATTACATAAAGCGGATCATATATTCGCTGCTTTCAAAATTCAAGGATTTACCTCTTTTTCCATGGGGTCCATCATCAAATCGTGACTTGGTGGTAATGGCACCAATGTAAAAGAAAGTTCTTCCAAATAAAAAAAAGTAGTCCAGACATGACGTAGGAATCCACGGAACTGTATAAAACATATAGTTAACGAATATAGAACCTCTTTTTTGAAAAACAGAAGTCGATTAAAAACTATATAAATAGAACTTTATTTTTATATGAACAAGAATTTTAAAATGTTTCTTTTAATAAATTATAAAGTTATTATACTAGCGACCCGCATGCGGCTTGACCCGCTCGAAACACATAATAATTTCAATTTTTTTTTAGTATTTGTTGTTATAGCGTTTTCTGTTGTAGAAATACATCTATGATAAAAATATCAACTGCCTAACTATCACGGCTTATGAGATAGTGGTAGTGACAAACGGACGGATGGACCATCGATGGACTGACAGCATAGTCTTAACAATAGATTTCCGTTTTACTGTGTGTTACGATTTGATTATAACTATAACTAAAGCTCAAAAATACAATCGCACACTGCACAGGATTAAGTTTTATAGCCCAAGAAAATTTTCAGTTTTTAAAAGAAGCTACAACAGGAAGCCATGCCAAAAGAAGTTAGACAAAGAAGCCATGCCATCTTTATTAATTTAATTATTATACAACAAACATAGCAAAAACAAACAAACAGTATCAAATAATATGAAATCGTTGCATCGAGCTTAGATCGTACATAGATATTTGAAATGGCATTTACTTACCGCACGTCGACCGCAGAGTCAACTTTCAACCGGAGGGTATACCGTATCAGAGGGGTCACGGCCTTCTTATATCCGCATTATATAGTAATCTTGTGTAGCTGGAGCTTTGTTTTATGTCTGGCACGGCTCGCGTGTGAGTATCTTGTTATTAGATAATTCATTTAAAATAGATTTTTTTTTAATTAATTCTAATTTAAACAACACGCAATGTCTTGAATTTTGGCAGAAAGTGTGGCTAGTATTTTGATATATATACATTCTTTATTGCACTTAAAAACATATAAGAAACACAAAATTTAAAAGGTTAGTTAGCAAAGGTGGACTTATTTCTAAAAGAAATCTCTTCCAGCCTACCAATGGAAGTGGATGACTGTCAAACAGCGGGTAGAGAGAACAGTGCAGTTATCAATAAAGAGAAAAATAACTAAGAAATTAAAAAATAATAATAATAACCATAAAGATGAAACAAAACTCCAAATACATAAATAGATACATATACAAATATACATATATCCTATACGTATATAAAGTATACTTATAAATATAAATGATACATACATATTTACTAAAATTATGACAATATATAAGTATATATATTATAAATAAATATTATATATAAATACGTGAAGTGCGGTTGTTTTGCTCAAGAAAAAAATACTGTCTGAATAAAAGTTAATAGTTTTATTTTCTTCACGCTTCCAATACGGTAAATATTTCATCTCCTCGAATGGGGATCGAACCCACAACCAGTCGGTTTTACAGTCACTGTAAAGTTCCACGACTGGAAAGTTAATTGTTCACAGTGGCAAATAAATGTTTCTTTAACTGTTATTTAAAGGACAGTAAGGAAGGACTTCTTTGGTCATGTATAGGACGTTGGTTCTAAAGTGATGCGGCGTACACAGTGAAAGATTTTTGGAAGAATTTGGTACTGCTCATAGGTATCTCGAGCGCCGGAACGACGCACGACCGCCTAGAGCGTGAGGGACGAGGGAGAATGTTGAAGCGGGAACGTAGGTATTCAGGAAAATTTTGGTAATTAAGGATTTTAAAAAGTAATGTAAGGATGTGCATATCACGGCGAAGACGGATTGGGAGCCAATTAAGCTGAG
The DNA here is from genome assembly GCA_013421005.1 of Heliconius erato x Heliconius himera. Classification (NCBI taxonomy): domain Eukaryota; kingdom Metazoa; phylum Arthropoda; class Insecta; order Lepidoptera; family Nymphalidae; genus Heliconius; species Heliconius erato x Heliconius himera. The sequence goes on from JAATLQ010022644.1 coordinate 36,702, forward strand.
CACGAAATTGGGAGACGTGGTCATACTTACGCAGGCTATACTCAAAGCGTATGGCGAGATTCTAAAGTCGCTCTAATTTGTTAAGTAGCTCCTCGGTCGCATCCAAATAGCAAACGTCAGCGTAGTCGAGAATTGGAAGGAGAAGAAGAGAATTGGAATATTGGAGACGCCTAGGGGAATGGAAGGAGAAAGCCATACGCTTGCTGATTGCATTGATATGTGGTGTCCAAGACATATTACAATCAATGATAAGACCCAAATTCCTAACTTCGCTACAACAGGGAATCGGCACTCCTAAGTAGCGAATCGCTGGCATAGAATCCCAGTCAATTTTTTGTCTAAGTCTATTGCTGCCTATAATAATAGTATTTGACTTTCTAGGGTCGTTTTTAATTAATAGACCAAAAGATTCACCTCACAATTGAATAGCACCGAGATCGCTATTTGCACTTTCAATGACTTCAGGCAATTCTTTTTAATTACTATGATGGTAAAGCTGCAAATCATCCGCAAGGTTTTTAAAAAGTTTAAAATATATCGGTACTTCCAATCCATTTTGTAAATAATAAATAAATAAAGGGTTTAAATTCATATTATTTTGGAAATATTTTAATATAAAAAAAAAACTCGTTTGGGTATGTCATTTTCTAAGGCATGTCATTTCCGAGAATTACTATATATCCGCCTAAAATTTAAACTTTTGCTTTAGCAAATATTCAACACTTCAAGTGGAGCTAAAAAACTATAAATAAACCGATTAGGTGCGAGTCGGACTCGCCCGCCGAGGCTTCTGTACCAATATCAGGATTTTAAGTACTACCGTATTACTTTTAGTACAACTTATAAAAGTTGACAAATTTAAGCTTACGGCCGAATGCAATACCTAAAAAATATCACTTTTTAGATTTTTTCTTTATTTGTATTGTAAATTCTCACTTTGTGCCAAATTTAATAACTGGAAGTACCATATAGATTTTGATTAAGCAACGAATTTTATATAAAATGCAGTTCCCAATCGATGCATAATTGCTCGTATCTTATGATTGTCGACTTAGAAGCTTGATTTTTTAGTGATTCTAGGGACCATAGATTTGCATATTTGATATTAATTTCAGATTGATACCTTCAGACGATCTCAAGATAAATGTACTTTATAGATGAATAGACGGACAACAAAGATCTTATAAGGGTTCCGTTATTTCCTTTTGCGGTACGGAACCCTAAAAATAGCTAAACAACGATACATTATGAAGTTTAAATAGAAGAATTGAATTCTTCTATGTTTGGAATAGAAATGTAGTTAGTTTTCTTTCTGTTTATTTAACTTTGAGTTTTTTTTTCAGAAACAAAATCTAATTTACTCATAACATGTTTATTCATTATTTTATTTGCTAAATTAATTATTTTTACACTTTTGTATAATTTAAGCATATTGTTTTCAGATTAAATTGTAATAAAAAAGTATATTTAAAACAATAATATAGTATACACAGACCGGACAACTGACCAGCGTAGACGCTAGTCATGACGTCTAACATCAGCTTCACGCTGTATCCTGCACGCAGCAGGGTAGGTAACGGAGTGTCTTAACACTAGGTTCCCTTTGAACCTAGTGTTAAGACACTCCGTTCCCTACTTTCTGTCGCATTCTGGAGGCATTGCGTATTGAGTGGCAGAACTCAACGCCGCGCTTTGCCTCGAGACCATAGCGAAGTAATGGAAATAGAAATTTGTTTTAAATAGAATTTATTTAGTCTGTCTACAAGTCAAAGTATCTAGTACTTATATTAAATAGTTACTTATATCTGTCAGTTTATTCTCTTAATAAAATGTTTGAGAACCATGGGCAGACATATCAATTTACATTCTGCAATATATAGGAGCTATCTGGTAAAATATTCTAAAATAGTCTGCTACGAGAAAAAAACCCTTTTAAATTGCATATACATTCGGAAAAACATACAAAATATGAATAAAATTAGAATCTTTTTGTGTATATCATTATCATATTAACTAGAGAAATATTAATTATACATTTTAAAACAAATATGATAGGTTCTGACTGTTGTAACCTCGTGATATAACAAATCGCATGTGACAGTCGACTCGTGCAACGTTGAGTGAACTGTGTCCGATTACAATACCTCGCACCTATCTAAGCAGAATAAAACAATATTTTAAAATACTTTTTTTTTACTTTTTTAATTTTTTATAGATCTATATTTTATCTATATTTTTAAGTAGGCCGTCGTGGTGCAGCGATACAAGTGTGTGACTTGCACGCGAAGGTTGTGCATTCGGTTCCCGTTCGTTTTTTAATTCTTAGTTATTATTAATATATTCATTCCCTTCATTTGCATTTGCATTTCTTCGCTATGACACCAAGGCAAAAGCCCGTCGGTAAGTTCTGCCATTCAACACACAAACAACAAAGTGGGGAACGGAATGTCTTAACACTAGGTTCCATCTGCCTACCCTGTTGAATGCGGGATACAGCGTGAAGATAATTTAATTTTTTTTGTAGATTCAAATTTGACGGCAAAGAATTTAAATTTAAAATTTTAGAATTAAGTAATTATTATTAAACTGTTGATAGGTGAATTATACAACTCATGGTGACACTTGTAGTATGAAAGAAAAGAAATGTAGGGAGATAGAAAATAAATAGATGGTATTGTGAATGAGAATATTTGAAAAAAGATTTCAATACATTACAATTACGTATTGAAATATTATGTCGTGTTAAATGTTACCAAATTCGGCGGAACGTGGGGAACGGAGTATCTTAATACCAGGTTCCTTCTGCTTACCCTGCTATCTGTGGAATATAGCGTGAATTAAATACATAGTTATTTATGTTAAAATATGATATATGTTTTTAAAGACAAAAATATTAGATACGTAATAAAAAACAACAAAAATAAATAAGTCTCAACAGAGGACAAAATTGTAAAAAATCCTCAATTAAATTCATTCTTCTGAATAAAATTACTTCCAAATACCATATACCGCTTCAATTCAGTTCAGTTAAGAAGTTAAAAAAATATATACCTCCTCATCTTCAAAGTTAGTCATGCAAAAGAAGAAAACATTAAGAGTTCCACATACTATACACATAATTAAAGCACGTTTAAAATTATCCACGTGTAGTTAAAACAAACAATACGCTTTAGTCTTTTTTTTTATTTTTCTAACATTTTCATATTCTTTCATTGTTTTGTGAGAGCATTCTCTTAGAACGAATTAGCTCCCCACTTGTATATAGCATCTTACGTCCGATTTGGTTGCGCTTTTGTTCCGGTGACTAAGTTTAATTTGAACTTACGCCACTTTAAATTAGTTTTTTACTAGTGTTTATAAGAATGGACTTAATATATGAGGCCAGTCGTAGCGCAGTGGCACAAAGTGTGATTGTAAAACCGACTGATTGTGGGTTCGATCCCCACTCGGGGGGATGAAATATTTACTTAAATTTATATTTCCATTTCTTCGCTCTGGGGTCGAGGGAAAAGCGCGGCGTTGAGTCCTGCAACTCAACACGCAATGTCTCCAGAATTCGGCAGAAAGTGGGGAACGGAGTGTCTTAACACTAGGTCCCTTCTGCCTAACCCGCTGTTATACAACTGTTGGATACAGTTTGAAGCTGGTTAAAATTAATTAAATTAATTATTCAATTATTATTATTGACTTTGGTTCCTACAAGTTGAATTAATCATAATACATAATACATCAATCTACATGGAAACAGAGTGTCATCAAATAAAATATTTATGATCGACTTTAATTAAATCAGTATAAGGAAAAATGTATTATTGAATGTTTCCGACCGTATCTATAAACGACGGTTGTGGGTTCGATCCTCAACGAATGGCTTATTATTACATTGAAAACTAGCGGCTCCCAAGTGGCTGCTTGAACTATAGGAATATTTATTTAAAACTATTATTTTAATATAAATATTAATTAAATCGCTTCAGCTTCACGCTGTATTCCGCACACAGCAGGGTAGGCAGAGGGAACCTACACTCTTCTGGAGGCATTGGGTGTTCAGTGGCGGAACTCAACGTCGCGCTATGCCTCTTTATAAATCACATTTTAAATTAATTCCCATGTCCCCTCTGCCTACAAGGCTAAGTGCGGGATACAGCGTGAAGTTAAAAAAAGATATGAAATTATGTTATAGTGTGAAATAAGCTTGGAGCATAAAAGAAGAAGAGGATACTAACCGAAATATGATATGTCACTCACGGGACCTCGTAAGTGTTGCATTGGAATTTGGAGCCTCATATTAGCTGATATCATTTATATTTTACCATACTTTTTATAGCTTTATTAAAAAGAGACTAAAATATTATTTTAAACTTTGTAATAAACATGTTGTTGGTCGTTCATATTGTAATAATTGGTCACTTTTAAAATTGTTTTTCTAATGATTTGACTTTTTTATTGTATGTATTAAATGAAATAATTGTATGTGGAATTCAACTTTTCCTCAAAAAGGTACACAAATAAAAAAAAATTGTATTAAAAGAATCATTTTTATTTCGTTTTATATACACAATCGTTTAAGAAATAGGTGGCACGTCACAATTGAGTTAAAAGGAACAATATTAACAAAAAAAGTGAAAATATTTAAACATGCTATAAAAAAAATATAAATAACTATACAGAACCCATACAATACTAGCAAACTTTCACAACAAATAACACCCTTAAAAACTCTTACAAGAATAGCATTGTAGCCCTTACAATGTTATCTAGAGAAATCCCAAACTACTCTACAAAATCTACAATAGTATAAAACTAATTGCGATCACAATGGCGGTAGTGGGTTCGATCATGCATCAAGCCGTTATACGTTCTCACAGTTCTAGGCATTGTAAACACCTAGGCGTTGCAACATCGAAGTCTAGACTAGACTGGTGTGAAATTCGCACCGGCCACAGCTTTCGCGTTTTCAATGGTTCAGATTGATCGAGAGAACCGGTCCCGAAGCGGCTGGTCTCCGGTTCGTGCATATTTTATTCGGATATATATTATTGCAATATTGTTTAATGCCATATAAAGAAACGTGTCGCGACTGAGAGGGTGAAAACCATTATGTTTTGTATGGAGAAATTGCGCTATTTGAACAACTACAGGGATGAGTCTGTGTGAATCTTGTTACTTGAAGCGTAATTATAGGGTTTAATATAAATATTTCCATTGTTAAATACTCTTGAAATATTTTTGTATAACGTCTGTTTTTGGACTTTTATTCTTATATCAATTCGGTGCATTTGTTATTATATTATAGCCGATATATATTTTGAGGTTATTATAATTGATAAATACAATTAGGTTGACGACGTGTGATTTCCGAAATTTCTGGACAGTATAAGTTACTTACGTCACATTACTTTAACAGTTATTATATTATCGATTTATTTAATATAAAAAATCATTAAAAAATCGCGAATTGGTCCATCTGCGACTCTCGATTCGCAATCGGCGATTCGAGATGAAACCGAGGCCGACAGCCGGCCGCGGCGAGCGAGGGGGCGCGCAGACCGGATCCGAGACCCTAAAATAAAAACTAATATCGAAATAATAATACGCACTGCTCACCGGGACAAGTACCCAATGACGTTGACCCCCCGAACATTCCCATGCAGAGCGACCCAACTGGATTTTCTCAATGGTAGGGTAAACGCTAACTGAATAGACCTTTCAAATGTTCCATATTAGCTTTTATTTCTAAGACTAGCTTTCATGGGAGCGGTGCATCTCTTATCGGTAGTTTAGAAGTGATATCGTCTTGATTGTAACTTCTAAAGTACCTACTTTCGATTACTTTTGAAGTTATTCGCCAAGTTTCAAACAGGACGAAAACCAATTATCTCATCATTTGGCACCTTTTTTTTGTATAATATCTTGATAATAGACACTTCGCTTAGCAATAATTATGCGGTTGAACGGTCTATACTGATAGATTGAGACAGTCAAGTATTTAATCTCATCACCTGTTCTTTAGTCTAATCTCTATATATAATAAGACAGTAAAAATATTTTGTCTGTACATTTAGTAATTTTGACTCAAATGGATAGAGGGACACTTAAAAAGACTAATAGAAAGCAAAAAGATTTTTTTTGAATTTCTTGTCTGTCTGTCTGTCTGTCTGTCTGTCTGTCTGTCTGTCTGTCTGTCTGTCTGTCTGTCGACATATTGTTGTCCGCATTTTTCTCTGAAACA
>JAATLQ010022646.1:0-32275 GCA_013421005.1 Heliconius erato x Heliconius himera
AGCAGCTGCTTCACAACAATCAGTGCAACGTACACCAAATTATTAAAAGCCGTAAAACGAGTCCCGAACAGAAGGGTGAGCCACCCTACTGTCGATTTCGTGTCAAAATCGCATGATCGTTTTATGTCATACATAAGAAAACAACTATTATTGACTCTTTTCTTTAGATTTTATTTTTGGCGGGGTGCGGTACAAAGGTGTTTCTTTTTCAATAAATATGAATAGGTATATTTTGGCTTACTTAGATATTATTAAAAACTATTTTTTTTTTACATTTTTAAAGTGTTATTCTATACTTAGGGAAGAAAAATACTTATTTAGAAAACGTATAAAAATTTTAACGTAGCGGGACTCGAACACGCGTCTCCTGGAATCCGACCAGGCGCCCTGACCACAAAGGCATACGTTCTCATTAAACTACGTCGAACAAAAATTTCAACGTTGGGAATATTTAAAAATATAATTATTTGCTAGTCATGACTTTTCGTGATTTGATACTATCGCACAAACGCTAACTTCATGGTTAATGGTGGTCATGTGAATATAGTTTTAAATGTATTATATTATTATTTTTATAATTTCGCTCGTTTATAATGGCCACTGATAAAATCGCATCACATTATCTATTTATGTTTAATCAAGTATAAAAAGAAAGTTTAAAAACTGAAACCTGACTACTTAAACAGACTAAAAAGTACGAAACAAGAAAATAGTCACCGCTAAAATAAATATGTACAAACTATTAAAAATTTACCTACTATTAAAGAAACAACTTACTTAAACATATTATATTTTGACGTATTTTTATACGTCGTACTAATAGAGATATGTTTAAAGGATTGACGTGATCGTATGCCACTTTAATTTTATTTTATTATTATAATAAATCTGTTTGCTATAGTAGGTGACAAACGACTAAAAAGTTAACTAGAAACGTTTATTTATACTTTAAATCTTTTTAAATCCTAGTAAATAGTCATTTTAGCATTTAATTCCCAAATTGTATAAGAAAATCTATAGCAAGCGAACAAACGCTTTAAGATTTTGTTGTATTTATTTATTTATCTACGTTATCCATCAATTTGGTAAAGATCGGCGTTGAGTTCCGCCACTCAACATGCAATGTCTCTAAAACTCGGCGCAAAGTGGGGAACGGAAGTATCTTAACACTAGGTCCCCAGTTTCCCTCTGTGTATCCCACTATGTGGGGGATACAGCGTAAAGCTAAAAAAAACACCAGCACAACATGCTACTTACAAAAAATATATATTTGATTAGTTTGCAATTGGAAACTGGAACCATTTTCTTTTTTTTAATACACTGATAGAGACGTCAAAAATGTCAGTTGAGCCACTGCGCTGCACTGCGGTTAAAAAGATTTCTAATTCGTGGTATAGCAGAATTAGCCCCGAGGACTGTTTATCTAAAACAGTTAAGATTTTTTTGTATTATACGTCATATAAAGTTTTCTACATTAAGTTGATCTTGCTAGGTTTTTATTAGGTGAGTGACTAATCTTTGTTCAATATATAGACTAACTAATCGCTGTCTGTACATGGCAGATATATGAGAAAATTTTTCACTGAGAGCATTTATCAATGTAATAGATCCCAAAACATTTTTTGAAAAATGCCTCTTAATATTTTGTGTTTGTTTGATTTAATTCGCTTCATAATTTAAAAAATTAATATATCAATGTAAATTATTTTATTCGACAAAATTGCTACAGAATAACAGTTTACTAAATTAACAGAAATTTTAGTTCTCAATGTATAGGTATTACTTTCTTTTAAATAATAATAAAATAATTGTATAATTCAAACGCGCGAAGCCGCGAGCGAATCGCTAACTATATACTTTTAAGTTCACTTCATTTATAAAGCATTTTAAAAATAAATATCACGATCATAGAACAAAGACGTTTCCGAGAACTATTTCGCTGTGTGTGATAGGATTGTTGAAATATAGCTGCTTGTAAATTTTAAAGGAGTTAATTCTTAGACATACTAAATTAATATATACGTGAATAGAATAAAAATATCTTAATTTTGATCCAGTCGTGGCGCAGCGGCACGAGGTGTGACTGTAAAACCGACTGGTTGCGGGTTCGATTTCTACTCGAGGAGATGAAATATTTACCTAAATTTATATTTCCATTTCTTCGCTCTGGTGTCGAGGTTAAGCGGGGCGTCTCCAGAATTCGGCAAATATTGGGGAAAGGAGTTTCTTAACACTAGGTTCCCTCTGCCTACCCTACTGTGTGCGGGATACAGCGTGAAGCTGATTAAATTTTGATACATAATATAATAATAAAAAATATATTTTTAAAATATATTCTTGCTTAAGTTCACATAAAAGGGTTATGTTTGCCCAGCTGTACACTACCTATTTAAGCTTGTTTCCCCAGCGTAATATAAGATGCCATAAGACCGTTAAGACGTCGCAAATGTCCCTGTCCCCTAGCCGCAACGCCGCAACCGGCTTCATTGTGAGGAACGACCGTTAGCTCGCCACCTGCGCTATGCCACTGCCCACTGAACTGAGAGCGACGCGCGTCCAGACACGCGTGCTCTATAGTTTTTGCGATACCTTATTTGGGCTTTCGAATTGTCTTTTTTATTAATTTTTAGTTTTGGTATCTTTACGCTGTATGCGCCTAGGAGAGTCGGCAGAGGGTACATCATCGCCGCATGTACCAGAGCGAAAAAAAAAATATTAATAAAAAAAATTCCATGCTTGTGCCACTGCGCCACGACGGCCTCAATTTTTTTTTTATTTGTAATCTTTATAGTGTCGAAATACGTGTTTTTTAGGATATAAACGATCATATCCTTTTTTAAGTAAACGTAGAAATACTTTTGTTTTTCAGGAAATAAAATAACCGTAGATCTGAGGAAATGGCTAGATTTTCAACTCGATATCTCCAAGCGTTCCTGAGATAAAGGCTCTTGACAGACGGACAGATGGACGGACAACAAAGTTATCTTATATGGGTTCCTATTTTCGTTAAAAAAGTACGGAACCCTAAAAACTGTCACGCGGACAATACCTCTTTACACTAAAGATCAATTAGGTACTCTGTCACTTGATATTTTTTCTATAAAGAGAACTGTCATTAATTCTTGTATGAGAATACCAGAAATTTTCAAAAATGTATTTTTTTTGGCTTCGGTTCCTTTTAAAACCACCTTCATAAACTCCGTAACTATTCAAGAAATACTCGGTATTCCTCAATTATCATAAAATGCAGATTGATTGGTGTAATTAAAACGTGCGACATGCACGCGAATGCAGCCGTCTGTCTATCACAAGTCGAATAACTGGCGATAACAGATAGCGATTGGTGTCGTGTATTACGACATTTATTATGATCAATATTGTATATTTACCATTATATTACTATTTTTATTATTGGTTCATTATTTATTTAAATAATATTTTCATTTTTTCGCTCTGATGTCAAGGTAAAGCGCGGCGTTTAGTTCCGCCACTCAATACGCAATGCAATGCCTCCGAAATTCGGCGGAAAATGGAGTGTCTTAACACTAGATTCTCGCTGCCTACCCTGATGTGTGCGGGGTACAGCGTGAAGCTAATCTATTTTTGCTTAGGCACTTTAGAGAGAGAGAGAGAGGTTGAGAGGAGAGAAGAAATTGTTGAACATGTAGAACTGAAGAATGACACAATACTTAATAAATAAAAATAGAACAATTTTCGATGGAGATTTATTTGAATAAGCATATTTAATTTATTAAAATAATGTACAACTTCTCAGATACCCATAGCGAATAAAACTACTACACATACTAGCGAACTAAAGACCGCTATTATTTTTATCCTTAACTACTGATGACTGTAATATATTACAACCTCGCAACTAGTCAGTTACGTAACTTGAATATGTTAGTTATACGTTTTATAACATTTTATTATAAAAAAACCTTAGTCATTAGACGTCGTTTCATAAACTCAATTTAGTGCTCTGCGCTGTAAAACGAAATGAGACTCAAAAGAGAACTTTGATGGATTACATTCAAGGATTTCCGGTGAGTGTATTGACCCCCAAATATCAATCTTCTTATATTAGTTATTTTTCTTATCTTCCTGTGCATAGTAACTTGCAAGCTATAATTACAAATGGTCCGTAACTGTCCGCTCGTATAAGCAATAAAAATAAAAGACGAAAAACAAAATTGACGTAAAAAAATTACCTACATATAAATTAATTTAGTATTAAGCGATTAAATTTAATATTAAACATTTTATACATTACATCATCATCTTTTAGTTTAGATAGTGGTTTATATGACTTAATGTATGCTCTTATTACAATCTGTCGCTTTTAATGGCCTGACATACTTTTTAGTCAATTTGCAATTTTATTTATCTTGTTTGATGATTTCCATGTTATTCAAATTATAATTTTAGGTAAAAATGGAACCCTTTTAGGGTCACTTTGTTGTTCATCTGTCAAGACCATTTATCTCGAGATTGCATGGTGCATGGTCTCTTAAAGCACAGAAAAAAAAAACAAATTTCTAAGTCAACGCAATCAATTGATTTGAGCTTTTACGCATCAATTTTCTTTTTCTGCTGCATTTTATATGAAATTCACCGCGTAATCAAATATATTATAATGCAAATAAATGAAAAAATTCAAAAAGTTAAAATTTATAGATTTCTTAGAAAAAAAATATAATAAACTGATAATTGTAGTTCATTGCTTATAAAATGACTGCATACGGCCTTAAACTTAAGTTTGTTTGTCAACTCTTATAAGTGGTACTTTCCGTTGACCTACTATCTTGAAATTGCTAGGTACGAAAGCTCTGTGGGCGACCCGTCTCACACTTAACCGATTTTTAAGTATAATTATTCAATTTTTATCGATCAATACTATTACTTCGAAAACGTATTAAAACAGCGTTATGGACGTAAGTACTTATAAAATTGGAACGAATTTTAGCCAAATAACTCGATGCAATATTCTTTCAAGAGGAGTTCGTAAAGCTTCGAAAAGTACTTTTGGTAAATATTGGAGGCATGGCGCTAGGCCAAGCCGAGTATTGTGATGGAAATAAGGTTTGATCACGTACAATGCACAGTGGGAGGATGAGAGTGGGCAGGGCGGTTTTCGACAATATAAACGATGTAGAGCAAGTAGGGTGCTCTATAATATGCACATTAGCTTGTTGATATGAAGAAAATTGCTTACGCTTTGTTATTACTATATTAAAATTATAATTAAAATACGAGTTTTTTGATCCCCTATCTGATTACACAAGGGCTTACAATTATGAATATATTATATATAAAACGGGAGAACTGAGTAAAAATTGGAAGAAGAAAAATTTAGAAAACGAACTTACATATATATATATATATATATATATATATATATATATATATATATATATATATGTTATTTCTCATAAAACTATACATCCTAATACAAGAAATACATTTAGCATCCCAGAGGTTACCTACGTTGTATTTCTTTATCTAACGTCATAAATCAAATCATATCTCAGGCGTGGATAAATAAAAATAAATATAAAAAAAAAGCGTTAAGCTCCACATTATACGTACTTGTTTTTATTGTACGTCGTATGCAATCGACCTATTTCACCGCGTGTTTATCCCGACTACAGACGTGGGTGTACTGTTTCGAGCATTCACACAAGCAGTGAAAGCAAACATTCAGTCGACGTTCCATGTTATGCTTTGTAGGGACCGTCACTTGACACCTGGACTTGGACTTCGTTACGCTGCACTTCATAATTCAACCATTAGGTGAAGTAACGTTTAGAAGATTATCAAACGAGGCCAGTGGTGGCGCAGGGGTATAAAATATGACTGTCGACGCGACAGGTTGTGGGTTTGATTCTCATTCGATGAAATGAAATATTTATTATTTTCATTTTATCGCCCCGATGTCGAGGCAGTGTGACGTTGAATTCCACCGCTCAACACGCCATGATCCAGGCGTGAAGCTCATAAAAATAACATTTAGAAGATTACTAACCAAAAATGAAATCAACATCACTATATTATAATTATGTTATTGATATTAAATTAACTCTACTTCATATTACTGTAATCAATAATACTCGAAGATATATGTTTATGTCAAGGTTTAACCGCACCGCCCATGGTCGTAAAAGCAAAAATAACGTACAGTCAATCAAGTGGTCGGTAAGAACCGATCAAGATATTGAAAGGAATTCAATTGAAGAATTGAATGGAATATAAAAGAACACGTCGAGTTTGAACATGGAATATAATACAATCTTTAAATGAATATGAAGAATAAGAATCATTCATCATCACTTTGGGCCAGTCGTGGCGCAGGGGTATAAAGTGTTACTGTAGACACGACAAGTTGTGGGTTCGATTCCCACTCGGTGAAATGAAATATTTATTATTTACATTTTCTTGAGTTTATTTCTGCCACTCAACACGCAATGCCTCCAGAATTCGGCGGAAAATGTGCAACTGTGGAGTGAAAAAAATGTGGAGTGTCTTAACTCTAGATTTCCCCTGCCTACCTTACTGTGTGCGTGAATCATTTACAAATACGACCTACCCTATATTTTGTAACGTTATATTTTTAATTTTATACACGAGTTGTAATGTTTAATCTTCATTGGCACGTTCTAAAATGTTTGTATATTTATAAAAGCACTTTAAAAAATATAGGTGAAGAGTATATCTTATCAGGATAGTACCGCGCTACGGTACACAAATGATTAGATAATAATTACGTCTTGATAAATTTCCTTATATACACAGTTAAACAGAAATATTTTTTACAATATGCTGCTTTTCTAAAAAAAAATTATTTCTCTTTTCTTTCTTTGTTCTTTACTGTTTTTTTTAATATAATATAAGTAATAGTTACAAAAGAGTTGGATACTGTGTATTTGAATTTTTGTTATTGGTTATGTCGAATATAGATAGATCCTGCATAAACCAACATTTGCTATCTTCACAAATATTTGCTTGTTAAGGCGAGATCTCAAGTTACAATCTGTCACATAATGCTTCAATTCAGAAAGATTTAGAAGAAATTTGATGCCGATAACCTCTTCATCTTTATTATTACTTGAAATATTTAGTACATTACCAGTTTTCGTTGTAAAACTATATTATATTACTAAATCAACATATCAACACCATTCAACTAAACGGAATTCCATTTATATTATTTTATAACAACACCTTTTCTTTTTCATTGTTGTTTAACAACAACATAATATTTTATACTACTTGACAAGACCATAACACTAATGAGGCTTGTGTTTTTACTGATGAGGCCACTTCTTTACAACAGTCACGTCCTTAATGAAGCGTAACTTCAAAACTAGGTTTATACCTTTGTAGAGTTTGATATTTAAATAATCACTTAGTTTTTTAATAATCTAGGTAGGTTCAGTCGTGGCGCAGTGGCACTGGGTTCGATCCCCACTCGAGGAGACGAAATATTTACTTAAATTTATATTACCATTTTCTTTGCTCTGGTATCGAGGCAAAGCGCGGCGTTGAATTCTGTCACTCAACACGCAATACTTCCAGAATCCGGCAGAAAGTGAGGAACGGAGTGTCTTAACACTATCTACCCTGCTGTGTGCGGGATACAGCGTGAAGCTCAATAGTTGATTCTGAAAGTTCTCATCAGTAATTAATTTTTTAATGTGTATTTTAAAAATAATTATGTCAGCGCGCTTCTAGTAGTAATTTTTTTGAATGCAAGTTTTCGAATATTCGAATTAATTAAGTATTAAACGTTTGTTACTTTATACATATTTATTATAAATAATAATTTAATACGAATCATATTATTGTTATATATTCTCATAATATACAATTCCTTGCAGCTGTAAACACCGTAGATAAAATACCATATCTATATAAACATTAATATACCACACACAAAAAACACGAACTATGAATGTGACAAGCAATTTTTTTTTAAATCGGATGCGTTTCATTCAGATAGGAATAAAACCTGTTACTTACATACCTTCGAATTGCGCAACATTGACAAAGTTACAGTTAGACGAGTGGGTGAACAGCTTCGTTGTTTGAAAGTATTTAAATTGCTTCGTAACATATTTCACTGGTGTTATAATTGATGAAGAGTTCTTTCTCCGGAAGAATACACCATTAATATTAAGACGGCCTAGCGCTGTTGTCTGAAACTTATTTATAGTAATCAAAATTTATTTATTACGTAAAAAATTTAGCAATGAATATCACAGGTAATCCGAATATCGAAAAGTATATATTTTTTTTATTTTTTAAGGCTAGTCGTGCCGCAGGGGCACAAAGTGTGACTGTAAAATCGACTGGTTGTGGGTTCGATCCCCCTTTGGGGAAATGAAATATTTATTTACATTTATATTTTCATTTCTTCGCTCTGGTGTCGAGGCAAAGCGCGGCGTTGAGTTTCGCCAATCAAATGCCACAAGAATTTAGCAGAAAGTGGGAAACGGATTGTCTTAAGACTAGGTGCCCTCTGCCTACCCTGCTGTGTGCGGGGTACAGCGTGTAGCCGATTTTATATATATTTGAACCATTCAACCAAAAAACACAAGTTTACTTTTACAATTTAAATATAGTTTTTGAAGAGCAGATACATGACATTACTCGTGCTAGGTGTAAATTGATGGAAAACACACTTCGTGCCCTTCATTATTCTATTTTACGCTGTAACCTGTAAATATAAACATAATAACAAATACGTCCGCACTTGTTAATGATGTGTCCTGAACATGAACACGAAATAAGCTATCGTCAATAACATACTTTTTGAAGCCAATCCCAAGCCAAATGTGGGGTACAATGGTGTGACTGTAAACGCGATAGGTTGTGGGTTCGATTCCTACTCGAGGAAATTAAGTATAAAATATTTGATGTTTTCCTTTCTTCACTCTGGTGTGGAGGCAAAGCGCGGCGTTTTGTGCCGCCAATAAAGATCACGCAACGGCTTCTGAAATCGGTGAAAAATGGAGGGCGGTAGTGTCTTAACACTAGTTTCCCTCTATCTACCCTGATATACACGGGACACAACGTGACAAAAAAAATAAGTCTACGTTGCATTATAAAAATATTCTTTTAAACCGTTTTCAGTTTCCATTATTGTTGAACTCAGCAATCCTCGAACTTACGCTCCTTTCGCTATCTTTGTCAGCTAAATGGTTACGTCACGTCATTATATCTCTACAGATATTTATCACTTACCAGATTTTGATTATTTCATTTCACTTTACACCTAATTTCCAATTTGAAACACTGCGTGGTGAGTGGCAAGCAAGGAAATGACAAATTATTCGTTGGTAAGCTTGGGGAACGAACTCACAATCATCGCGCTTACTGTGAAATGTTGTCTCAATGACATTACCAATGAGCCTATTGGTGTTTCTCATATCTTATGAATAATCATTTGAATTTCAATTATAATTAAAGTATCCATGTATTATTTTTTATTTCTCTGCTAATTAAATAAATAAATAAGGTGTAACGTAAGTAAGTTGAGGCCGGTCGTGGCGCAGCAGCACGAGGTGTGACTGCAAAACCGACTGGTTGTGGGTTCAATCCCCACTCGAGGAGATGAAATATTTACTTAAATTTATATTTCCATTTCTTCGCTCTGGTGTCGAGGTTAAGCGCGGCGTTGAGTTCAGCCACTCAACACGCAATACCTCCAGAATTCGGCAGAAAGTGGGAAACGGAGTGTCTTAACACTATGTTCCCTCTGCCTACCCTGCTGTGTGCGGGATATAGCGTGAAGCTAATTTAATTTTTTTTTGTAAGTAAGTTAGGTGCATCAATGTAGTTACAACAAAACGTAATAAGCATTTATTTTATTTGATTTTCAAATTGAGAATGACCCTAGAAAAATAGGTTTTTTTGATTTTATGTTGTGATGCTAAATAAAACCTAGATCGTTCAAACTGCTGCTTCAACTGATTAACAGCTAACAAAGCCACATTTCAAAAGCAATTAAAATTATATATATACAGGATGGAAGAGGCAGCGCTCCATTTACGGAAACAGCATATAGGGTAAAATACTTCAAACCTATACCTAAAGAAATTAACCAAGATGTCTCAACAGTTTGGACGTAGGATTTTTTTTTCATTTCACGATTTTTATCCATACCTGTATTTCGTGTGACGCGTTTACGTATAGATCCCAATAACATAAACACTTACTACTACAAAAATGCTACTTAAGGGTAAACAACTTTGAACTTTATCGCCAATACGAAATGAGGCGTGTGCGGCGGTGTTCCTTTGATAGGTTTATGTGTGCGTGCGTCATCCTTACAAATGGCGTTTGGTTTTAAAATGACAATTTTATTATTTATTTTGTTTGAAAAAAAAAACTTTTTCATTTTTGGGAATTTATTTTTTTCTGAATTATATTAGGCTTTTATAGAGTAGTTAAAACTGTGGTTTCATTTAATGTGGTGCTGACACTTCCACCCTGTATATATTTTTTGCTTTGGTAAATTATATGTATCTATATAAAAATGAAAACAGTCATATTTCCCAATTATTAAGAAATATTAACATGAACCGAAACAATTAGTTCAAAAATTATTCTCATATAGAAAATAGACCTAGATATAAGTAGATTAAATCTTTGTGGTTTGCTTAATAAATAACGCAGCCAGCGTCAAATTTCAACCAGTGCAACAAGCCGACCGCCGTGTGTGTAACTATCTTAGCACGGTCATTAACCTCGCGAATACTAGAATAAACAGTATAATTTACTATATAATACCTCACGGCTCTTCCGTACTTCCGTCCATTTCGGACAGGTCGTTTATTTCTCTCATTATTTCAGTTAGCTAATTATAGATTTTTGTCTTTAAAATGAAAATGCTCTATGTAAATTTAATGGTGTTTTTAATTTTTATCACGCTTCACGCTGTATCCCGTATATAGCAGGGTAGGCAGAGATAACCTAGTGATAAGAAAGACACTCTGTTCTCCATTTTCCATTTTTGGAGGCATTGCGTGTTGAACAGCGAAACTTAACGCCGCCGTTTTGCCTCGACACCAGAGCGAAGAAATTAAAATATTAAATATTTCGTTTCGTCGAGTGGGAATCGAACCCACAATCTATCGCGCTTACAGTCACACATTGTGCTCCTGCGCCACGACTGTCCTCAATTTTTGTAATTTCTAGTAGCTATTACCTTGATTTCGTTCGCGTACGACACAATAAATACCAAAATGGTAATAAATTGTTACTTAAATCCTAAATTGTTAAAGTGGGCCATTTTATTGCTTATAAGAAAATATTAAAGGGAAACGAGTAGAAAATGAATATATACACATTTAAGATGAGAGGGATTCCTCGTACAATCAAATTGGACTATTTTCCGGTAGAAGTGATTCTCAAATAAAAATGTTGGAAAATTCACGTACAATTTAAATGAAAGCGATTTACTTTCTGAAAATACATTTCAAAATTTGTTCCAAAAAATAAACTACTATTACATACATTACATATAGTTAGTGTAATTTTATGTTATGAGGTTACATAAACAATAATTCATTAATTTAAATACAAAAAAGATTCGAAGACGAATTGAGATCCTCCTTATTTTGAAAGTCGGTTAAAAAGTCCCGTTCCCACTCCGTTCCCCACTTTCAGCCAAATTCTGGAAGCACTGCGTGTTGAATGGCAGAACTCAACGCTGCGCTTAACCTCGACACCAGAGCGAAGAAATGGAAATATAAATTTAAGTAAATATTTCACCTCCTCGAGTGGGGATCGAACCCACAACCAGTCGGTTTTACGGTCTCACCTCGTGCCGATGCGCCATGACTGGCCTCTAAAAAGTTTTTTATTGGATAGAAATATATTAAATAATTAAATACTAGCTTTTATGTTGTTTATTCTAAAAATGTATTATGGCGGAGACGCCCAAAAAATACTTTACAAAAGCATTTTATTTAATCATAACAACCAGATGCTGCAATATCAATTGAGTTTCATTCATGCAGAACGCACACATGGTTAACAATTCGTACAATTATCTCTTAGTCGGCTCACAGATAACACTTATTTATTTATGACAGTGACGAAAAACATTGAAATTACTATTAGCCTAGTATATGCTGCGAGCCAATTGATTTTACTTATCAATTTCATTAAAATATTATAATATTATCTTGACCTGATTCTTGATGAAACCGTTATAAGCCAAATTATTGTATTTAAATATTAATTATAGAAATTGACACTTACCTTAACGTAACTAGGTTCCCTTTTCATTCGGTGGAACGCTTATATTAAAATGATTTCCGTTTCCCGTCTCCGCCTAGCGAAAGGTCACTTTCTCTAATTTCCACCTGGAAAGATGGCCGCCTGCCTCGAAATCGAAAATACGTAAATTTATAATACGAATAAATTACTGTAATAAAAATTCCTAAAAAAAAATTATTCATACTTAATATTTTAAAAGTGCACATTGTGCAAGATTGTTAATATTCAAAAGAAAAAGGTGATAAGCTTATAATATAAGCGTTAAAGCTTATATTTGATATTATTATTCATTTAATATTTGGATAACATACAATACCATCGAATGCGAGGGTCATGTTCGAACAACCGATGTTCGCAGTCTCTATAGAAAGCAAATAATAGTAAGTGATAGAATATGTGCATGAATAATAAATAATAGACGTATCAGACGCCTCAGTGCCGTCTGTGTCGTTTAGTCGTTTTTTACCGCAACAGCTGGACGGGCACGTGTCCGGAATATACTATACAAACTTTTCGTGTAAGTAAATTCAATTTTTGAAAGCCATTAGGAATAACAATTAAGAGCGTTAAAAGATAAAAGATAGATAAACTTTATAATGTAAGCCGTATAATTAATTAAAGTATTTTTATTTAGGTTTAGGACATTTTAATGATATCGCGCTGTTGTTCTACTTGGGTGGTCATTATATGTATGCAATCCTATATGTCAATGTTTATGTAATCAAATTCTATATTAAATATCTATGCAGATAGTAATAGGGCTGTAGTTTCTTTTGATTTTTTAGATTATTACTTACTTGGCTTGTTTTAATTGTTAATTAAATTGTAGGCCTGTTCAAAGGCAGTATTACTTTTATATTTATAAAACAGGAATTGTGGTAAACTAGTAACTTTTTCTGTCATTCATGACCATATAAAAGTAAAGTGCTAAAAGCTGTTGATGATTTGCTCCCTTTGATGGCAATTAAACCGAGTTCTTTAAATAACGTGTTTTGCTTTGAACACGTGCCGCCTCTAGCCATACAAAAGACCTGTCAAGATTTAATGATTATTTTATAGAGCAGACCCCCTCCGTTGAAAATTATAATGAATGTATGTTACTCAGTCATCGTAATAAACATATTACCTTTTTATGCAATTTAATCACTGGACCGAAACGACACATTAGTGGTCACCGACTTTAACGTTACAGTTTGAAATATTCTTTTACTAATAAATGTACTTATATTGTGTTGTTACGTTTTAAATATTTTAAAAATATCTTAAATATATATATATATATATATATATATATATATATATATATATATATATATTAGACATTTTCATTTTTAATCATTAATATATATCATTTAAATGAAAAACTAAAAGTTTACTATATTATGTAAAACTTTTAGTTTTTTTAGCGAAATTATTGATATTTTCTGGTCAAAAGACTACAAGAAACCTTTTTAAAAAAAATCAAATCGATCGACTAAAATAATACTTTCTAAATATAAAATCTGTCCAGTTGTATCAGTTTACAAGATTGAAAATTGGCAACATCTGCCCACAACATGTGAATAAACATCTGTGAGTCAATCATTCGAGAGCCCTAGAGTCGTGACTGATCGCGCTTATCTTCCCCCATGATTTTAATTAGGCTCTATTCACTTATCATTGCATTCCTATTAGGAACGGTTAACGTTTTCATGCTTGGATACGCGGGCGCTGACACCGCTGTAGTTTTTGATTTCTTGATACAAATTTAAAATATAATTTATATCAACATATAATATATAGTAGGTGTATATGTCTAATCTTATTTTTTACATTATTTATAAGAGAAAATATCGAATGTTTCGTTTTTTTATTTATATTTATTATTTGTTTTATAGAATAATAAAACACTCCTTTTTCTGTTTCAGGTAAGTATAGCCGATTGGTAATAAAAAGTGCAGATAAGTACCTATATTATTAAATAAATACACATAGATATATAAAACTGTTACAAAATAATTAACAATAATGAATTTCATTTGCTATATTTAAATAGATTGTAAAAAACTGCAAAAGTTCATTGTATTTAACATTTTTTTTAGCTATAAATTTGATAAATTCTTAAATGGTCGCTTCTTTATAAAGTAAGTTCGACATGATAACGAATTTGCTCACTTTAATTAAGGTCTATCTCCTGACCCTTCATTTATGCCGATGGGCACAGCGACCCCATTGCGAAACAAATTGCTCTCCGCCGCGTCTTAGCTGTCGGAAGTTAAAAGCTCCTTAAATAAATTATTTTACACTCTTGTTCTCTACTATACTTGCATTTGCTTAAAAAATATTACTAATTAAGAGTTCCTTGAAAATATAACATTTACATATTACCGTAATTTTAATTTCGATCGATATCTTTATGAAATTGAGATAAACGTTACAAAACGTTTAAATAAGACATTTTGTTGAATATTAATTCAAAGAAATTAAGAAAAACTCCGATAAATTCAAATTATATTATGCGAAAACCATTATTATATTTATTAATTTTCCTTTGTAATAAGATTAGCTTTTATCTTACAATCAATAAAAAAAAACTTGCACTACAAACTTATAGATATTCTTGACACAAATTATATATAGGTACGATCAAAGAATAAGTATTTAACATTAAACAATATAACTTGCTTATCTGGGGGCTACATCGATATCAGTCACGAGTGGCGGCAATACAGAAAGGGCATGGAGGAAGCGTCCGTTTGTCCGTTTGTATGCATAGACGCGGCAAGTGAATAACCACTTTTATACAAGTCCAAGCACCAAGATATCAATTGTTATAATTTACTTGATATTATTTTTATCTATAAATTTATTACTAACGAAAATAATCACAAACGTCACCATAGAAAGTCTTTTTTTATTTATTTAAAATTTATGTACGACACAGCAACAGAGCGCATCTTGGTTTTAGAAATCTTTTTAAATAATATTATTATAAATTCTGAGGTTTTCGTATATCTAGGTTGGTTGCTAGAAGGAGGCTATTTCATTTTGACATTTTCAAAATATTTCATGTGCGAGCTCGGCGTGATCTCCTTGACCTTTACTACCGCGTCGTCTTTATATGTTGTAGTCTAAAAAGCATTCGAATATTTCAAATAGATACACCACAAGTAGCTGTTTTATTCTTTGATTGTGGCGTTTATTTTTTTTTGTATTTATATGAAAACATATTAAGTTGTAATGAGAATATACAGAGAGAGAATATAGAGGTATTTTCTGCTTATCCTGTTGTATTTTTACACCCTGTTTATCGAAAGTTCACTAAAGACGCCAAGTTCACTGAAGACAGTACTTCCTACACAAATCCGAGACATTTTTTAAGTACCGGAACTCAACGCCGCACTTTGTCGCGCTCTAGACACCAGAGCGCAGTAATGATAATAATTAATAACATAGGGGTCGAACCCGCAATAACCACGTTTACCATCAGACATTCCACTTCTGTTTTATATATGGCAAATAAAAAATACACATAAACGCGTTGATAAATATTGCAATAGGCAAAGTATTCAAACGACAATTAAATGAGTTTATCAAAGCAACTTTCACAACAATTTGCCTTTTACGAGAGATAATGATTATCTTAATATTATTCTGTGTACATTCCGATGTAAACGTTAAATCCTGCATACTTAAACCAAATTATGCATAAAAGTATATTTCTCGTACTAATTGAAACGCTGGATAAATCTTGAATATTTTTTAATAGCTTCATGGTGTATTCGTCCTGGGAAGCTAATGTTAAGGCACTCTGTTCCCATTAAGACACTTTCATTCCTTCCGCCGAATTCTGGAAGTTGAGGTCATTACATGTTGCGTGGCGTAACTCAACTCAACGCTTTGCCTCGTTATCAGAAGGAGGAAATAAAAATATTAAATATTTCGTTCCTCCGAGTGCGAATCGTATCCACAGCAATTGCATTTACAGTCACACGTTTATGCCGGCTGCACACGACAGTTTCCGAATTAGGTTTCCAAATAACGTTCAGGTTCAAAACTTAAACATATAAAACATAGAACCTTATTGAAAGAAACGGTTACCTCTAAATCACAGGTATTATGCTGTACATACTTATGATGTAGGTAAAAGAAGAAGAAATATACTAAATTAAATTAACATGACATAATACATATTTTCGTATATTATAATTTTCACATTTTTATATAATTTTTTACTCAAATCATAACACAAGTCTAACAATTTTTATGTTTTCACAGAATTAAGTTTCTAGTTTCCCTCTCGATGGGATAAACGGTAATAATGTAATTTGTTGCTTTTGCTTCCCTTACAATAATCATAGATACTGTATACAATTAGTGAAATAAGCTTATTAATCGTTACCAAGTTATTCGGACTATTTACCAAATAATACATCAAAATGACATTCTCTCTTGTATTTCTAGGGTCTGGAATACGTAGCTCCTTCATCCTTTGTTGTGTGTAGCTAGCATCGAACGGAACAAAGCTGAAATTTATGGATCCATGACTTACTGCCGTTTCCTTGTTCATAAAACCGTCACAAACAGTGCAATAACACAGTTCTATATGTTATTTATCATATTAAAACAATTTAAAATATATATAAGGATATATTGATAGTGAGTGAAATACTAACGCAATTAATTTAGTAAATTTATCATACTTTTAAATTATTATTATTATCAGCTTCACGCTATATCCCGCACGCAGCAGGGTAGACAGAGGGAATCTAGTGTTAAGACCTGCGTTCCCCATTTGTCATACCTTTGTTAATTGAATACATTTTTCAAAGATATAGTAACCTATGGTCACGTTAATAAAGATATTTAGGTCATTGTATCCGATTATCTGTGTGAATTCGATATTTTCTTGTACATATTTAAAGCTAAAATACGAAAATGATATTGATAATCAAATAATGCTAAATTCTGGAGGCATTGCGTGTTGAGTGGCGGAACTCAACGCCGCGCTTTCCCCTCGACACCAGAGCGAAGAAATGAAAATATAAATGTAAATAAATATTTCATCTCCTCGAGTGGGGATCGAACCCTCAATCAGTCGATTCACATGCACTCTGTGTGCTCCTGCGCCACGACTGGCCTATGATAATTATGATTTAAATGCATAATTTTTTTTTTGCCATCCTGACAATCCTGGTGCAGACTGTTTTAATAATATTAAGAAAAAAAATTAAGTGAAATTCTGATTTTAATATTGACATTTAAGTAATGCTTTTGCCGTAATAATTATACTTAATTATTTAAACTGAGGCGGTCGTGGCCTCGTGACGCAGTGGTACAAGCGTGTGACTGTAAACGCGACGGTTGTGGTTGTTATTTTTTAATATTTCTTCACTCTTAAAAGGCCAGCGCGGCGTTGTATTCCGCCACTCAACACTCAATGTTCTAAAAATTCAACAGAAAGTCAGGAACGGAGTATCCCAACATTAGGTTCCCTCTGCCTACCCTGCTTTAAAAAGGATACAGGATGAAGCTGAAAAAAACAGGATTTTTTTTCTCAACCTCGCAAAATTAATATTTTAATAGTAGCTTTTCTTATAATCAATTGAAAACGTAAATGGACAGTCTGTTACTTAATGCAAATTATTATTAAATATGCCAGTGGGAAATGAGAGCTAATTCAAGGCGGAGCCAAATCAGGTTTCCTTGTAGACGCACCGCTTTAGTAGATTGACCTTGCTATAACTACGCCAAATGTTGCTGGAGTGGCCTTGTTTTAAGCCACTATGACTTTAGTCACGCCACTCATTTGATCAGTCATGGACCTACTGTTATATTACACTGTCATTATATAATCTGTAAGGCTTTGTAAGATTTTAAATGCCTGTCTGCTTTTGAATGTGCGTGTATTTGAAAAAAGTTACGCCTATAAGAAAATTTACACAAATAATTAATAATAATTGAGGCCAGTAGTGACGCAGTGGCACAGACGTGCGACTGTATGTACATTACAGGTCGTGAGCTTGATTCCGAATCGCAAAAATGAAATATTTAATCATTTCATTTTTTCACTTTAGTAACGGAGTGTCTTATCATTAGGTTTCCAGGTTACCTCCTGCTATGTGCGGGATACAGCGTGAAATAATTTGAACTATGTTACACACAGCACAAAGTTACCTTTTCCAGGTGGTACTAATAATTGAGCAAAAATTAATGGTAATCACTTGAGCAATTTTAACTTTTATTTTTATCGCGTTAAGTGTTATGTATGTTATAAAATAAAATAAATAAATAAATCAGCTTCACGCCTGTATCCCGCACACAACAGGGTAGGCAGAGGGAACCTACTGTTAAGACACTCCGTTCCCCACTTTCTGCCGAATTCTGAAGGCATTGTATGTTGAGTGGCAGAACTCAACGCCGCATTAATTATAACATTTTAAATAATGACAAGTTAATAACATAGTTAATAGGTCCAACGTGGAAATAATTATTTGAAACTGAATATGCGCAGGCGTAGTTTCTTGATACGCCTACGAGCATGACTCACGTTCACGTGTCACAGACTTCCAGACGGGAAAACAAGAAGATACAAATTAAGTACGGCGCTTATTGCGTAGAGAAATATTTTTATGCTGGTTCTCATAAGTAGTCTCTTTTATCCTAAATATCTAGTATCTTTTAACATATTTTTTTAGTTTAATGTTTATATTGTTTCGAAGAGATGTGATCAGTGCGTGTCTAATACGTGCTTTCATTTTTAGTTAAATTTAATTTGTTTCAAAATTGTCGTTGTAAACAAAGTAAAAGAATTATATTTGCAAAGTTTAGTTTTAGAATTTCTTGTATGACCAAACCTGCTTATTTTTGTGTTTTATTGTTTACGAACAAGACAAATGTGTGTAGTTACTACTAAATCAATAAAAACATTAAATTTTATTAATATTTTATATACAAAAACATATACCTAATATGAGTACACACTTGTTAATTCTATAAAATTAAGAATAATTTATTTCCTGTATTGCAATATACTACCTACTAACTTTAAATTACAACGTTATGCAACGAGAGGTTCTTCCTGCACGCTAAATGTTACAGTCTCACCTTTGCTATCTTAGATCGGAGAACTTCCGCGATTAAGAAACAATTAAAATGTCTTGGGAACCCAAACCAGATTTATATATTGTTTTTTTTTTTACTCAAATACACAACAAAATATCCGTATACTCGTATAGAATTCAGCTTCACGCTGTATCCCGCACACAGCAGGGTAGGCAGAGGGAACCTATTGTTAAGACACTCCGTTCCCCACTTTCTGCCGAATTCTGGAGGTATTGCGTGTTGAGTGGCAGAACTCAACGCCGCGCTTAACCTCAACACCAGAGCGAAGAAAATGGAAATATAAATTTAAGTAAATATTTCATCTCCTCGAGTGGAGATCGGACCCACAACCAGTCGGTTTACAGTCACACCTCGTACCGCTGCGCCACGACTGGCCTCTCGTATAGAATACAATTTTGAATATTAAATTCAAAACGATTTTATTAATAAATGTGTAATAAATATTATAGTAGTATAAAAGCCAGAAATATATAATTTACCTGGTTTCTAAAGAGAGGCCTCTGTCTATTTATAAAGCAAGGGAACTGTCCTCAATTGTTTAAGTTGAGTACGCGGTAGATTGTCCCAATTGCGTAATGCTTTTAATTTCCTGCTCTAACAATTATCTCCTTGACTTTTGACCGCTTTCACTGTCTTCAATAAGAGATTACTCAATATCCCATGTTATTATTTTTCGTGCTCATTTCCTTATGTATATTATATAGATCAAACTATACTTGGCTTCTTGGTTTTGTATAAGACACTTTATATTTCAAAGTTTTCTTAAAATTGATCTTAGTTTTCGCCATAATTGAAAATGTAGTTTCAATAAATAATTGTTATTTTTGTTTTGACGTTTCATTCGTTTCTCATTTTTTTTATTTAACAACTAATTTAAAATATAAAAAACTAATTACTTCCAGTAAAAAATCAAACTTTTAATTACCAAAAAAATTAATCATCGATATTGAAGTAGGTACCACAGTGCACATATATGAAATGCATATAGAATTTTAAATTGTTGGGAAAAAAACATTGAAAAGAAAAAAAAATAATGCGCGTCGTGCTGAGAGGCGTAGAAAGGGTTGGAAATAAAATCACTCATAGTAAAACTGTGGGCTTTGTTAATAGTCATTGCATTACCATTGCATTGAATTCTTCCATTAAAGAAGGCGTAGAGAGAATACTGCCACACTGCCTTGTGCTTTGCCTTTGTGCACACGTCCAAGCGCGAACAATGGCGTTTTCTTATCGACAGCTCTTGACAGGCAAAAGCTTTTTTGTCGCGATAAGGAACAGGCCCAAGAACTACATACGACCAGGTTGCTAAGATTTTGACCGTAAAAGCTCCTCTCGAATCGCACCTCACGTCAAAATGTGAAAAAAAACGTAATATTTGTTGGTTTGTTTCTTATTATTGTTTGAACTGAAATGGAATATGATTTATTCTTGATCATAACTTTAATCTATAATAGTATTTATTAAAGTTGAATCCTAATAATTAAAATTTGTTTTTAATATAAAAAAAAATTATACAGTCTATTTAAAATTTCAACGGCATTTGTTTTGCAAGTCCAGATAGTTATCGATATTAATCCTAGATCATTTAGCTATTTCTGCTTCATTACTTTATGCTTGAGGCCAGCCATGGCGCAGCGGCACGAAGTGTGACTGTAAAATCGACTGGTTGTGGGTTCGATCCCCACTCGAGGAGATGAAACATTTACATTTATTTAAATTTAAATTTATATTTCCATTTCTTCGCTCTGGTGTCGAGGCAAGATTCCCTCTGCTTACCCTGCTGTGTACGGGATACAGCGTGAAGCTGATTAAATTTGATTTTACTTTATGCTCATTAAATTCATAGGAACATATGTACATCACACCTCAAATGTAAAACCCTTAACCTGTCGTCACCTGCCTCTCGTTTCATCGGTGCTGTGCCTTAATTACACCAGTTCAGGTCAAGAGACCTCTCAGTTCTTTCTAGGTCGTATAAACTTTTGAAGCAATTAAATGTAACTCGTTTAACTGTTCTAATCGTTTGATCAATTAGCTTAACGTTTTCCACTAAAACTATTTAAAATAATCATACATTTTCCAATGGCATTAGAAATAATGTCTCATGGAGCGTATTAGATTACCTGGTGCTTTTGAAGTGGTAGTAATTTGTTTAACAGAATGTTATAAATTATAATCATAGACCACACATTCGAGTACTGGAGCCTTAAGCTAGTCGTGGACTATAAGTCATCGACCGCTCCGCCTCAATTAAGTCGGTTTGCCGAGAAAACAATCTTCTATGAAGCCATAAACTAATTTTATTTGTATTTTACTTCAATTGTTTGTAAGTTACTAAAGGTGCAGGAGGGGGGCATAAATCTTGCATGACATTTTAAAAGTTTATACGAATAGCATGTGATTTAAATTAGACATTATAAATTATAATTGTATATTATAATATACATGATGATATAATATTATTCATTTCTTGTATAATTGGCTATAATTGTGTAAGTGTATAATAAAGTGTACGATTTTAGTAAACATACTTGCATATAGTAATGTGTTACTTAAAACCAGAATAAAATTGCTGTCTGTGATAATATTTGATATGGAAATAATATTAAAATTAATTATAGAATTACCGTAATTTAATTAAAATACTTCCCAATTTCATTTTAATAAGAATTAAAAATATAAAAAAAATGGTAAGCTACTATTTATTTCTATATTTTATCGTGATATAAAATAGGTATTTAATTATATATCAATAGTAGGTACCGTTTTATAACTTGAATTACTGCCACCTTATTCGTGACTTGGCACGAAGCAAACAATTCTCAAGGGTGCATCGGAAATCTTGACAATTCTATGATTTGAAAGTCATTCCCTAGTGTATTGGTCCTCGTTCTATTTTATGTTACGTTATTGAGGTAACAAGGTTTAAAGAATCAGCTTAGATTAAATAAGTGCCTTATATTACAAAATATGTATACATAAACGTGTTTTTAATCGCATTCATACATATTCCAAAAAGCCAAGGTAGTCTCTACATACAAGTGTCGCAGAAGTCACCTCTTCAGGCTTAAAGTGTATTTCAACTGGGAAATGTTTATATTAAAATACATATTAGCTGTCTATTTCATATTTGCTTTGACTTATAAGGCAAACAACATTATTTCGTTTTTCTTTTCCTTCCCAAAAATTATTCAAAACCACTTTCATGTAGTATATGCCCCATCTTGTAATTTTAGGGTTCCATAGCTAAAATGGAAAAACGGAACCCCTATATTAGTTGTACGTTTATCTGTATGTCAGCATGTCTGTTTGTCTATCCATCTGTTTAGACTATTTATCTTAAGATCACATGGAAGTATTAAGGTGAAATTAGTATCATATATCTAGGTCTATGGTTTCTTAGAGCACCGAATGAGTGTATACGCCACTTATGTTTGTCAGCTTTTATAAATCACGTTCCCATTGACCTACAATTACGAAATTGACACGGAGTCCTTGGTGGAAGAGATCGACTCGCATTTGACCGGTTTTTTAATTTAATAGTAATAATTTTCTCTAACTCTAGTCGCTACCTAGCTATAAAAATACAGTTTTTAATGATAATAAAAATCCTGACGAGTTTACTATGAGCTACTTACATCAACTATGTAAAATTTTTATGAACCATAGCTAAGTTTTAGTATCCTGTATAAAGTTGAAGTTAAAAGTCACTTCTTTGTAATCTTAGTTAAGAGGATACTTAAACATCTTAATTACAAAAGTTATATTTCCACCTCGAGTTTCTGTTTTTAGAATATCAAGCAAGGTTAAACATAAGAGAAGTCTTAACAACTTGAAATATATGTGTTATACATTTTATACACCATATATCATCTGAACATTTTCGATGCATACTGTTCTTTAGTTTAAAATAAAAAATATTACAATATTAATTCTTTACTTTTGTTATAAAAAGATTTTGTATTATTTTAGATATTTTTATATTTACTTAAATTTATATTTCCATTTCTTCGCTCTGGTGTCGAGGCAAAGCGCGGCGTTGAGTTCTGCCACTCACTCAACACCCAATGACTCCAGAATCCTGCAGAAAGTGGGGAACGGAGTGTCTTAATACTAGGTTCCCCCTGCCTACCCTGCTGTGTGCGGGAAACAGCGTGAAGCTGATTTATTTTTATTTTATTTTAGATATTTTTATGTAAAAAAAACATCACATAACAACAGTTCAAATACAAATAATAAGTTATTATTTTCACACAAATTCCCCATAGTAAAACACATAATATGCAATAATCATTTATAATAATCATGTTCCGTATCCTTTATTGCGTACACGCCAACAAGAGCTATAAGATATCTTTCAAAGAAATAAATCGCTCCCCATTCCTCCATCCCGATTTGGTGAAACGACTTCTGAACCTTTGCGTACTGATTTATTTAACGCCATACTTGGAACTATCGACCGTAAGAATGTGAGCTACCGTTTGTCGGACCTATCTATTTTGCAGCTTAACTGGCTACCTAGCGAATATATAGGTTTTGAACCGTTAAGTGATAAATAAGTAGCTATTAGTTAATTATTTATTGTATTTTATTTATTGATCTAAACGCCATTGATGTTGTATAAAATATTTAATTTTATATGTTATTTCATATTATTATGATTTATTTTATATAAATTTACTTTTAATAAAAATTATTGTATAATTCAGCCGCACTTGTACTATTAGTTATAGAATTTTGACTTACTTATAAACGTTCATTTAGATAGATTCGTTCAAGTAGATGGAAATTATAAGATTTCTTTCTGTACTTTCTCTAGTTAATTTGTTAGCAGAGACCTAGTGGTTTTGAATGAGTGCTTTAAATTATTGTAATGTAAAGTGTCATGTAAATTCTAATATGTATAGGTAATATACGATATAATATATAAATTTTTCAATATAATTAAATTTGTATGGTAACTATTTATTTATCTTTTGTTTACATATACCTCGATAAAATTTTAAAAAACCGGACAAGGGTGAGTCGGACTCGACTCCGAGGGTTCCGTAAAAAATTGGAGGTCTTGAGCTTTTTCTGAAATTCAAGCTTAACTTAGCCAGAGCCATTTCATTTCATACTTCACTTGAACTAGCGGCTTTGAAACCAAATTTAGACGACAGACAGACGGACAACAAAGTGATTTTATAATGCTTCCTTTTTCCTTATAAAAGTGTGGAACCCTAAAATATGATTTTTTTTATTCATTCACGATCAAACCACCGGAGCCATCGTAACTTTCCGTGTTTTCAAATAACTAAAACACAAAACGGAATAAAATTCGATAGAATTAGTTGGTATCAGACCGTAACAAAACAACGACGGATAGACTAATAACCTTGATTCCACTTTAACAATTCGCGATTTGAAATGAAACTGTTAACGATTCCTTAAAATCTTAAAGCTTTTGAATAATTTAATATTCTAATCTTTAATTTAAAACTACGAAAAGTAAAACTGTTTAACAGTAAAATTGTTACTTATTTAGAAAACACGTATATACGTTTACTAAATAAGTATTTTTCTTTCCTAAGTATGGAATAACACTTTAAAAATGTTAAAAATAAAATTGTTGCTAAAAATATATCAACAAGTTTACAAATATAAAAGTGAATGGACAGACGTTCTTAAATTGTTCCACATTAACATAATATGTTAAGAAATGTAAAAAAATATAAGTTACCAGTAAATTCACCTATTAACACATACTAAACATGCCAGAGTAACCGCGGAAGATGTTGAAAAGCGAAGGTGTTGAACACGAAGACCCATTGTTTGAGCCAACGCTAAACAACCACGGCCATCGGCACTTCAAAGAGAACGCGTTTGAGCCATGTTTAAACACTGAATAGCACTAAGGCAGTGCGCTGGCCCTGTTTCGTTTCCTGCACTATTTACTACGAAGCAAGTGAAACATTCAAACTCAACGTGAAACTATCTTTTAGCACGGACTCATTTAATGTTTCATAAATAAATATAAAAAAAAAACTTAAATTAAATTTTAATGACTTTTAGAAAGTAGATTAGAAATATTTTTTCTATTGACAGTTAGTAGAGTAACTTAAAATTCAGCACTTTAAAAAAAATTGTAATAACGGTATAGGTAAGCGCGTAAAAACTCCGCTTACTGTACAATAAGCTGTTGAGTTTGATGGTCTGTTGAAGTAGATGGGTAAATATACTTGGACGTGCGAAATTTCGAAACTGCTCTCACGTCACCATTTCCCTTGCTAATAGATTTTGTCTTAACACAGAACTCTCTGTATACATTTTGGTACAGTACTTAGTAATTTATGACTTACATTTATATTGATATGATATAGGTATGTACATAACTAACTACACCTTTTATTCTAGATACTCCTGTATGATTGTTTTTGTTTTTTTATAAAAGCTTTTTTTTATTTCTTTTTCAATCATCATTATTATCTGTGACTACGATTTTCACTTTAAGGAATGATATTCAAATTTATTTTTTTTGCTCCGTAGCGTTGAGTTCCACCACTCAATACAATCAATATCTCAAATTTTAGCTTAAAATTCCAACAATGGTATTTAATTTTGTGGGCTATCTATAAGTAAAAGTTTATTTTATAAATGTATAATAATCGGCTTTTGTTTAAAAACACTACTTAAGTAGTTACTACAAAACAAATAAGAACTTTTAAATAGAAACAATTTTATAGTTTAAAAAACAAGAAATTTCCAATAAGTATATGATATATTTGTAGTCACCTAAGAATTTTTTTGCAGTTAATTTGAGTAAGACCACCTGCCGTTTTGAGTCATTTAGAACAGGTGGAAAGTGTACGTATAGAGCTTCTATGAAAGTAAAGGGCACATACTTTATTTAAAATATAATATTACTACAAACAAAAAAGTACAGTTCATTATTCAATATGTATATACATACCTAAGAGAATGCAGAGTGTAAATCATTTTTAATCTTTTATGATTCGGCATTAAATTATTATATATTATTATAATCTTTTTTTTTAGTTATATTTTTTTAGATAAATTTGATGTTCCAGTAAAATTAGGCAAAATTTGGATGTAATTGATCGCTATCTGTTCATAGAAAACATGTTAGAAAAATGCAATTTATCAATGTAATAACCCAAAACCATTTTTAACGATTTTTAAAATTATTGTCTCTACGTTTGTGCATGCTAATCTCATAAACTGCGTAACCAATTTAAATGCAGCAAGCTTCTATGACATTTAGTGTTTATCGATTCTTAAATAACAAATATATCAATATAAAATATTTTGTTACATAAAAATGCTGTAAAATAAGTAGAACGCTGTAAGTTCACAAGGCATATATCAGAACACAGAAGTCATTCATTTTATTAAGTGAATAATCGTTTATTTCAAGCGGGCGAAGCCGCGAACTGGTCGCCAGTGTACAATATATGCGATCAAATCAAATCTATTAAGCACAGGGTAATAAACTAATTATATTATTCAAATAAAAAATATGTAATTTATTATAGTAATAAAACTTGTCATAAATAATTAAATAACAATGATAAAATATTCTTAAATTATTATTATTATATACGTAAAGACAATAGATAAACAAAAGTTAATAGTCACAGGTAAAAGAACCTATTTCATTAAAGTGCGTGAGATTCAATACAATTCGTTATCGTTGTGACTGTAATGCGAAATGAGGGCACGTTACTCGATACCGCGCCACAAGGAAAGCAATGTAGCATATAAGTTTTAACAATAAAATATAAGATAGGCGTACAAGATTAACTTTAAATCTAATAAAATAATCTATATGGAATTTGCGGCGTTTTAGTCAAAAGTAATTTTACATATCAAAGTAGCATAAGACTGTCCACGTTCAGTAGAATAAAAAAAAGAGGCCAGTCGTGGCGCAGCGGCACGAAGTGTAACTGTAAAATCGTCTGGTTGTGGGTTCGATCCCCACTCGAGGAGATGAAATATTTACTTAAATTAACAGCGGCGTTGAGTTCTGCCACTCAACACGCAATGCCTCCTGAATTCGGCAGAAAGTGGAGAACAGACAGTCTTAACATTAGGTTCCCTCTGTCAACCCTGCTGTGTAGAATACTAAATATCTTTAAATTATAATAATGTTCGATAAATCCATTTTGTACTTGTTAATTGTTTATGTAAATTTATGCGTCCTTTTTAGAATGCATTTTCATTCATATTATCTAAATCGTTTAAAATATAAATTTTAACAAAATACCTATATTTAGATCTCCTGATTTTTTAACAATGTTATAGTAATAAACTAAATAATAATAAGATAAAAGATTTAACTGCAAACAAGCCTCTTAATTACGTTAATGTCTTATAGTTGCCACGCCCAAGTATTGTGTCTTTAAATATACGAGTTAAGCGATAACGAGCGTCGGATACTACCTATCAGAAATTTTTAAAGATTTTTTGTTTCTTTTTTTAGTCGGGTTACACTAGGTTCCCACGATAACGCAAAATTTCTGTGGGTATCGAATCCACAACCTGTTGCGCTTATTGTCGCACTGGTCAGTCGTGGCGCAGGGGCACAAGTGTCTAATCATTGATTTAATATAATAATTGAAATAAAATATTGAGCATTCTGTGGTTTAATAATCTTTAAGTATTTGTTTTTACTAGGTATATAGATTTCCTACACAGTAACAAGTAAGTAGACATATTATAATCGAAATCAAATACATAATATTCTCCTTAAACGTAGATTTCATTTTACTTTATACAAAATATCACAGGATGAATAAATTTCGCTAAGTTAAATGATTACTTTATTACACTTGTTCATTTTCTTAAATGTAATTTAAATTTATCTAATGTTTTATCTTATACATTAAGGAGCAACTCGACGCGGCCTCATCCTGGCTCATAATTATACTGATAATCCATTCCGTTTTCATATGATATATATTTATTTTATAAAATATTAATAATTATAATTTTTTAGATAAGATTTGAACCCACACCTCTTGGAAACCATCCAAGCGCTCTGACCAACCAAGCCATCGAAATTCTTATATGGTTCTTGCAACTTATTTATGTTGCTAGCATTTCTGTAGTTTTCTAAAAAGAATTTTTCCTTCTTATTTTTTTTATTTTAATATCGTACTAATTTATTATTTTAAAATTGTGTACGCGAAAACTCTTGTAATACTCTTGTTACATTAATATCTTACAATATAACTTACTTTTCACATTTAACTTCAGATTTATAAACAAATACTACAAAAAAAATGTTGTAGTTTATTTATAGACGTGTACAATTGTCAATGAGAACCGCAAATTTTATTTTATGGTTACTATTTCAGAGCCCGTTCCTTTGTTTCAGAATATTTTATTGGCATTCATAAAACTGTCGGCTTAATGTGATGCGGGCTTGCACTGTCATAAGTTTACAGAACAAATAAGACCTCTTCAAATCTTATGTTTTACACAATAACCTAAGACCTTAAGATGTTAGAATATTTACACATTTTATAGCTTCACGATGTATCCCGCATGTAGCAGAGTAGACAGAGGGAACCTTGTGTTAAGACACTCCGCTCCACACTTCTGGACATTGCGTGTTGAGCGTGCGGAACTCAACGCCGCACACGAAGAAATGAAAATATTAAATATTTCATTAATAATCAAAATCGTAGCCACAACCTGTCGCGTTTACAGTCACACGCTTGTGTCCCTGTGCCACGACTGGCCTCAGATGCCCATATCTTGTACCTTATTTGCAAAAGTACTGTTAATCGTATGTAACTACTTTTCTTCTCTTATCGAGCTGTACATTACCACAAGATGTATCTTAATAGGCATTAGAACCTGTTATATATTTCCTGTATCCTTAAAAGGATACGGCGATTTACGGACAATAATTAATACCGTACAACTTTTTATTAAATAGGATAGAAAGAAAACGCTTTTATGGACTGATCTTAACTGGACGGCAATAATGTCGGCAGTTCATCGACCACAATAATCTTTAACAACAATTTCAAATATTTCTCTGCAGTAGTGGCCTACACACAACAACATATGAATTAAATTACTAATCTTTACTTATAATACAATTGCTACTGATCGGTGTCTGTACATGGAAGATATATAAGAAAAAATATTATTGGGGACTTTTACTGATGTAATAGAACCCAAAACAATAATTTGCCCGGCAGAAAGTGGGGTACGGAGTGTCTTAACATTAGGTTCCCTCTGCCTACCCTGCTGTATGCGGTATAGAGTGTGAAGCTGATTTTATTTATTTTATTCTTAAAAATATCGTCCATCGTGGTGCAGTGGAACAATGCCAATGAGATTATTGTGGATTCGAATCCAAGTCGAAGGAAAAGAATGAATTTAATTTTCCCTGTCTGGCAACTAAACACGTTTAATTTCACAACTCAACACGCAAGTCCTGTATTCGGGCGGAAAATGGAGGACGGAGTGCCTTGACTCTTGCTTGCCTGCTATGCATATCCTGTATCCTGATACAAACACTACAAAAACATTGTTAACTGCAATTAAATCATAAAATACAGCAAGGCCTAAACGGAAACCGTTACCACAGAGGGAAATTCTAATCATAACACATAGTTTAGATAATGATCTTTACGGGTATTAATCTTCTTTGATTGGGAAAGTTAACGAGTCAATACCTACTTTCAGCTACATTACTTTGTTGTTGTAGCATAAAATATAAATTATCATCAATGTATGTTTTTGTCAAAACATACAATTTATAATAAAAGAACCGACAAGCGCGAGTCGGGCTCGCTCACCACGGGTTCCGTATAAAAATTGGAGGTATCGATGTTTTTCTAAAATTCAAGCTTAGCTTAACCAGAGCCTTTTCATTTCATACCTGATTTGAACTAGCGGCTTTAATGTCAAATTTTTGCTCCCCTTTTAAGGCTATTATTTTTTTTATTTAACCACAAATGTATAGTTTTTTCCTGAACTAGTACTTACTACCTGCAGATGCTAGCTGCCAAATTTCATAATTCAAGATCAACTGGAAGTACCCTATTAATTTTGATTCCCTTTATAAGCCGGTCGTGGCGCAGGGGTACAAAGTGTGACGCGACTGGTTGTGGGTTCGATCCCCACTTGAGGAAATGAAATATTAATTTAAATTTATATTTCCATTTCTACGCTCTGGTGTCTAGGCAGAGCGCGGCGTTGAGTTTCGCCACTCAGCACACAATGCCTCCAGAATTCGCCAGAAAGTGGGGAACGTAGTATCCCAGATACAGCAGGGTAGGCAGAGGAAACGTAGTATTAAGACACTCCGTTTCTCACTTTTCGCCGAAGTTTAAATTAAGAAATAAAAGGGAATTAATATCCCTCGAGTGCGGATCGAACCCATAACCATCCCGTTACAGTCCCACCCATGCGCCTCTATGCCGTGACGGCCTCGGTGACACAAAAGATAAATAAACATTTTTTTGCATCGAATTCTCGTTGAAAATGAACAGGAAAATAAAAATGTTTCCTCTCGTTCTCCAGTTATAATGTAGGACGCGTAACTGTGCTAGCTCCACATTATCTTTTGTTGCTTAAAATTTTCGCAGAAGTTGAATCGTGGCCAGAAATAAGAAATATTGTATGAAATAGGATGAATAATCTAAGAAGCTACGCCACCGAATACGAACTTTCATCTTTATGACATATTTTAGGCACGATTATAAATTTCTTTATATCTATTGTAATGCGTTTCCTAAGTCTTGTAAAGGGTAAGTAGGGTCAAGAAAC
Source organism: Heliconius erato x Heliconius himera (assembly GCA_013421005.1). NCBI lineage: Eukaryota > Metazoa > Arthropoda > Insecta > Lepidoptera > Nymphalidae > Heliconius > Heliconius erato x Heliconius himera. Next base: position 31,180 of record JAATLQ010022646.1, read on the forward strand.
TATTTTAGTTTCTGATGCTGCAAACACTCAAAGATTTAATGTCTTTAAACGTCGATAGTGTCCCTTATTAAATCTTCAAAGCTATAAAAACGACACTTTTATTGCTCTTCTGTAAATTCTACATACTTTACAGGCTCTAAAATTGATTTACTATAAAAAAATTGCATTCTAACTATTCGAAGAAATAAAACAAATTAAAACGTTTCTATAACACATTATTATATTAATGACTGTTGACTTTTTTATTGGTGACTTGTTTTATTAGATTATGTAAATAGGTTATCTCTTGGGTTTCACCATTACAGCCATTAGAAGCAGGCTTCAGAAGGGTAACCGAGATAATTTTATTGCATTTATTCCACCATAAGAATCCTCTTGACCCAAACTCATATTTATACTGCGTTATTTATGGGTTCTTACTCTCAAAAAGTTCTAAGCATATTTTAAAAATATAATGTATATGTATAACATAAAAACTTATAACTAAAGTATTATATATCTCATCAAAATTATTTAATATTATTATTAAATAATTTTGACTGTAAACGCGTAAAACTGTGTAAACTGGTTGTGGGTTCGATTCCTCTCGAAGAAATAAAATATTTTTATTTTTGAATTTATATTTTGAATTTATATTTTCATTTCCTTGCTCTGGTGTGTGACAAAGCGTGACGGTTAGTTCCGCCACACTGTATTCTAGGCTCAGTAGTTTCGAAGTTAAGGATAAATGGTCAATCTTCGTCTAGTTCTTTATTATAGAACTATTAGAAATATATATATATATATATATTTGAGTAAGCAACAACAATCATAATCAACTTTTAATAAATCTTATTAACATAAACTTAACAAATATTAAATTTATAATGTTATACCATTTTAAGTTATATTCTGCGTTTAAACTTGAAGTTCACACAGAAAAAATGTCGTCAAAAATTAGTGTCCTAAAATATATGAACATAAACCAAACAACATGCAAAACGAGTCCATCTTCGGTATAGACTACTTAATTCAATTTTAGCTTCTGAGAGAGCACTTGTGATAATGCGCAGACGATCCAGGAATACCCAGCGACGGATGACTCAATAATATGTTT
>JAATLQ010022647.1:1915-15341 GCA_013421005.1 Heliconius erato x Heliconius himera
ATCAAAATAATCAAAAGTAAGAAAATATCTTAAAATCAAATCTGTGAAGCCATCAGAAGATACCTGAAATCTTCAGGGCGACGACGACTCATTGTCCGTACTGTATTTATGGAAACTGACAAAATTTTACACACTTGTCAACTAGTTAACTGTCGATATTTATAATAATAATTATATAATAATAACAATAAATGTGCAATATTCAATAGCTACTTACCTATTAATGTTATTTTTTTCTTGGCTGGTACAAAAATAATGGATTTTAAATAGTAAAAAGATATATAGGTACAAGTATGTAATAGAAAATTGAAAAATAATAGTTACACTTATTATTTTTCAATTTTCTTTACTTTGAAGTACTTAATTAAAATATTTTTTTTACAATTTAGTTTTTGTTTAAGTTTGTGCCTAGCTAGCGTTTTGAAGACGGTTAATTTGTTTTATTAACTTTAGTTGTAACTTTTTTTTTGTTTTTGTTGGAAAAAAGAAAGATCATTTTAATAATAGGTAATAATATAATTATCGTGTTGTTTCGATCCACTGCTGAATGCACAAGATACTCGAATAGGCATTCATATATCTAAATTACGACGGCTCTTACTTTCTATTATAAACGAAACAGAAATGCAAATTCCTCAATATATTCGCTTCTTTTATTAATTTAGTTGATTCAACTAAATTAATAAAAGTAGCGAATATATGATTATTACAACAAATTATACCTAATATGATAGTAGGTAATTGAGGCCAGCGCAGAGGTTGAGGGTTCGGGTGAATCGAAACTCGGGGAATTGGAATATTTAAGATTTTCCATCTAATGGAGACGCAAAGCGGGGAGTTAATTTCGCCTCTCAACATGCAATGCCTCCAGAATGCTGCGGAAAACGGACGGTCGGAATGGATTTTTCTTAATGGGAGTGCCTTAACATTACTTTTTCAGGTTCCCTCTGCATAACCTGCTATAGATATAGGTACGCATGATACACTGTGAAGCTATATATATATATATATATATATATATATATATATATATATATATATATATATATATATATATATATATATATATATATATATATATATATATATATATATATATATATATGATAGTAAGTGTGCATATCATTCAAAAGTACCCATCCATTTCCTTCATCAGATCCTGACTTGGTGTTAATGAGAAAGAACGCTCTTTTTAAAAAAAAAGGATTTTTAAAATCGATCCATAAATGACAAAGAAATCAAACACAATATCGACAAACAAAAAATATATAGTTAACGAATACAGATTACAGATACTAATTTACGAAAAAAGTCGCCTGGTTAAATAGATCAACAGCCAACTGTGTGATATACAGATTTATAAATTCCTAGCCAAACCCAAATAATGTATAACGTATTAATAATTATTTTATAATTATACAAATAATTATTTTGCTAGTTAATTATAGGTACACCATATCAGCTAAATTGGTCAAGGAATTAAATAAAAGACACCTTCAATTCCTAACATTTTATTTTGGGAAGTAAATTAAATTTCGAAACACAAATTCCAATTCCAAATAATTCTTATTTAAATAAACTTTTGTAAGCACTCAACGTAAAGCAACTGCCTCAGTGGCTGAAAAGCAGTTCTGCCTTCAAGAAACTTAAAAATTTCTGTTTCCAATGTCATTGTTACAATTTAATTATTACATTTACATCTATTCTACATGAGATTCAATTGATATTAATTATTTATACTTTATTCAATAAGTATACCTAAACAGTATACTTTTATTGATTTACTTTTTAATAAGAAAGATAGAATACATTGCAGAATTTTATTATGGACACCATATACCCATGATAGATTTATTAACTTTTTGGATGCAATAACTAGACATTACAAGTTTTGTTTCTCGTCCCTTTTGTGCATCTATCACTTTTCTTAACATAATACATTATATGTTAACAGACATATTATATGTTATACTATTTACTCTACTGTAATATACCTGAACCTCTTGTCGAAGGTCCACACCACCAAACATGAAATATACACAGGTAGTTTGTACATAAATATAAGTGAGGCAATTTTATTTACTATTTTTATAATATCTATTTTATTGTTGAGATCATGAGAGTAACTTTGGCATATTAACATTAAAATATTTAATTACATAAAAATAAAAAAAAACTATTACAATGTTAATCTGCTATAGGTTTATACAATTATTAGGAAATTAAGTTGGTTTTCTTTAATCATTATTGAACATTTTTTAAAAAAAATGATATATGAATAATTTATTTGAAAGTTAAACAACATCATAAAATTAGCATTAATCTATTTAAATTGTGATTTCAAACTCTGATATTCCTTTTCTTTCACCATAATTTCTGTATTAATAGATTTTAATACCTCTTGGAATCTTTGTTTTAATGTCATATTTTCCATTCCAGATATTTCAAGTTGAGTTTTCTGCTTTCTTTGTTTTAGTTCCTCTAAATCAGCTGTTAGTTCCTGTAGTCTTTGTATATCATAAGAACTTCCCGAACCTAGATTCTTAGACAAGTCAACCTGATAATTACTATGTTTACTGTCTTTTTCGTGTGAAATATTTCCTTTATATGCAACAGATTTTTTTTTTGGTGGATTGAACATCTCAGATTGAAACTGAGTTGGCAAATTATATCCTTTAATATCATATAATGCATTTGTGGAATTAGTATCAAGTAAAGATTCATCAGCAGGTTCATCAATATTTATATTATCATCTTCAATATCACTGTCACTTAGGGCACCTCCAAATATATCTTCTACTTTTGATGTTTGATTTGTTTTTGACACATTTGTTTTAAGGGGTTCCTTTTTACTTTTTACTTTTGGAATACTTGCAACTGATTCATTACTCTTAGAAGTGCTCCCTTCATCCTCTGTAACTACTTCCCATGTAACACTTGCAGCCTCATTATCTGCTCTTAATAACCTCTTTACTTCTTTTTCTATTTCAGGAGCCTCTGTACATTTTTTTCGTAAAGTTTTACGAAATCGTCGTTTTCGAACATTTTTTGTTGGTGGTGTTATGCCATGAGGCCAAAGATATTTTTTATCCACTTTTAAGGGATCTTTTCTTTTATTTTTTGTAGGAGATTCTTCTTCTACAATAGGGTCTAATTCTTCTTTGCATAACATCATTTGACAAATATCCGCACATTTATACAAGCTTTTTCTATCGATACTTTTCCATGATTCTATAATTGTAGGCAAATCTACTATTTTAGCATATAATAGCCAATGATCAAGTCTTACTTCTCCGTGTCGCATATCATCATGGACTTGAATTGAAAACCGATTTTTGAAATTTTCACCAGACTTTATTAATTCACTTAAAACCTTCCCCGGTTCTTCAGGCAATCTTATAATAAATTGAGCTTCTAATTCTACAGGATAATCACCTTCCCTCTTTTCGCGAGTCATTTTGTAAGAAATAGATTTACTAAATGCAATTGTTACATACAATTCTAATAAATGTTTAATTGCTTATTTGCCTAGGAACAGAAATTAAAACACCGTACGCAGGCATGTAGACAAACGAGAGGAATAAAATAAAAATCATTGATCAATTTATTTGTATTGTCAATTGTTCAGAGCACAGAATACACACACAGAACACATATACCTAAAGCAGTGGTTCCCAACTAGTGGTCCGCAGAAGCCTTAATATGGTCCGCGAAAGATTTTAATTTTATGACTGGGCGTGGTGAGGCCAAGTTTCTGATTAATTATCACAGTTAATTTTTATTATACCTACATGCATAGTGGTCCCTGCTATCAAGAATGATTTAAAAGTGGTCCTTGATCAAGAAAAGGTTGGGAATCCCTGACCTAAAGGGACATACATACATTATATTCCCAAAGGTAAGAGACACCTACATATATGTCTTTGGTATTATCTATGGTCAGAAATTCGACCAAAGAATACATTTACCCATCCCCAAGGAATCTGACCTACCGAAATTTGGTGGAAAATAACTTGCAATTGGTTCTTAATATATGATGTCTGACTTTTTTTTTTAATTTTACTTTAAAACTTGAGTAGATATTGTTTGTTCGACAAAAAAAGTTTATTCGATCGTATTTTTATCTTTCATTTATATTTTTTTACCCCAGCTAAATTAATGATTTAATTACACGACATTCTCCTGTACATGTACTGTGTGGATACAGGCGTTAAATAGTACTTTTGCCAAAATCTAAAATAAAAAAAACATAAGCCAAATGTCAATTGTCATTAATATTCATTGAAAATATTAGTGTCAATCTATAAGGAATGTCAAATTGACGGCCTATGGAATCATTATCAATACCATGTATTTTTTTGTTTATCTTATTTTAATATTCAGATGATATTTAAAAATATGGATAGAATTTGTAGTCCTTATTAAAAGAAAAATGTTATGGAGGACAAGAGTGTCACAAAAAGGACGCCAATATGGCAAAACTGTGTCCATTGCCCAAACCTGCTGTTCAACTCTGCCACGGAACTCGAAAGGTTAATTTTATTAAATCTATTATACCTTTTTTCATTATTTTTAAAATTCTCAATCTATCTTAGCCGTAGTTAAGAAATCATTTACAATAAAAAAAGAACCATCAATATATTATATTTTATTAATCATAAATCTTTTAATATCAATTACATAAATTAATCGTACAAGTTATTAAAGGATTTTTGTAATTTTATCTTCTTTAATATTTTAGGCATATTCAAGAAAAACATAGCATTAAAGAAGGCAGTATTATATTATGTCAATATGGACAAAATGGAATATGTTCAGCATTACAGTTTGGAGACTTACGGAAAGCTGGATTTAAATATCATGTAAGGCAATATCACTTGTATAAGAACGATACATCAGAGGATTGGACATTTTACTCCTCATCACAAAATCTTCCTGCTGTATTGAATGATCCTAACAGAGGCAAGCAAAGCAATTTTTTTACTAAAACTTGGGGTGATGGTTTTGTAGATAAAGTAGAAATCTACTCTAGTCCATATTTACCTGAGATAACATTATTGCATTTTGAATCATATTGTAAAAAAATATCTAAAAAATATAGGAGACATTGTCAGCTAAAAGAAAATATTTCAAGTAAAGTTAAGACACCTGTTGTAGAAACAGTATGTGAAGTACCTAAAATTTTTTATGAACAGACTTTAGCATTAAATGATCCAAAAGTATTTTGCAAAGTCTTTCCTGGACTTTCAAATAGCAAGGATATAAACTGTACTATTAGAGCATTACAAGAAACTTTGAGCACATACCTTGATGTAATAGAAATGAAAATATCAAAGCAGGTTGCTCAAAAATCAGATGCCTTTTTTCATGCAATGCTTTCTCATGATACTATTATGGATCAAATGGCCAAAGCTCTTAGTACAGTTCAAAATACTAGAAAAGATATAAAAAATGTGAAAGAAAATCTTAGTGAAAATCCACTGAAATTAATAAGCCTTACCAGAATTAATCAAAACCTAAATAATGTGCATGATCTGTTAAAATTAATGGGAACAGTGCAACAAACTCAACCCATGATCCAGCTTCTCCTTAGTACATCTGACTATGTTGCTGCATTGGATTTAATAAGCTCAACTCAAAAGGTATTATGTACTCAGCTTTCAGGAATTCAAGCATTCCGTCACCTATCTCCACAACTAACAGAAATGAAAAGACTAATTCATAAAATGCTAAATAATGAGTTTTTAAGATTCATTGTAACTGACCTTAATAGGCCTCTTAAAGATTATTCTGAACTTCCGGACAGAGATAAATTAGTTTCTATTGTGTCAGGAATTTTACGATTAAAGGAATTTGACTTCCTGGACATTTTTAAAACAGAGGCAATGACTTCAATACAGGCAACCATCAAACAGTGTGTAATAGAGATTATTTCAGAAAGAGATGGCAGTAACGAAATTGTTTTGAGGGGCTCCAATACAGATACATGGTTACTATGTAATGAAGGAATTATATTTCTTCAGAAAGTGACACCAAATTTAGTTATTTTATTTAAAAGAATCTTATCTATTGGTAACTTAGTGCTCGACATAAGCCAAATGGGTGATATAGCCGGAAATGATCATGAAGAATTTTGGTCACAAGAAGAATGGTTACTTGTAGAAGAAAAGGTTAAGAAATTAATTATTTCACTCTCTGACTACAGCAATGAAAGATGTGCCAATCTCATAGTAACTAAGACTGATAAAGAATTTGCATTGACAGATCTATCGCAATTATCTAAATTGTCAGACTTAATAGAAAACTTCTCTAAAGAATGTGCAAATATAACAGGTCATAACAGTAATGCAATGAAATTAGCATTAAGAAGTTTTGCTATGAAATATATCCAAAATTTGCATTCTGAACGCAGATCACAACTAACTGTTGCACTCAACACTGAAAGGTGGAAAATGGCAGATCTACCATATGAATTACAAAGTGTGATTAATAAAATAAGTATTGCTAATGAAATACCTCTAATATTACAATATGAAAGTGGGAAACCTGATGGAAAATACTTAATAATTAATTCTGAAAATTATGCTGTTGTTGCTACAGTACAACTATTAATAAAAATATTGTTAGAATATTGTGATGCAACTAAACAATCTCCTGACATTGTTCAATATTTAGTACATTGCATGTTGGAGCTTATTAGATTATTCAATTCTCGATGCTGTCAGTTAGTTTTAGGTGCAGGTGCTATACAAAGTGCTGGGCTAAAAACTATATCAACATCAAATTTGGCTCTAGTGTCAAGGTCACTGCAAGTTATTTTATGGCTATTACCTTTAATTATGAAATTATTAGAGAAACTACACTCCAAAGAATTATCTTTAAGTGGCTTTAAAAGCATAGAAAGTGATATTGCTGGCCACAAAAGGGAAATCGAAAGCAAAATTTGTATAATAGTCAGCAATATGCTTACTTCTCAATTAGTTGGTTGGGAAGCCAAACCTCCAGTTCCTTCACAAACATTCCGTAATATATCTAAACATTTAGTAAAATTGCACGAAGCTCTGATTGATATTCTGCCATTAGAACAAATACGTAATATTTATATGAAAGTTCATGACAACTTCAAAGACAAATTACGAGAGCAGCTAAATAAAATGAATATAGTTGCTAATGGCAGCCCTCAACATGGAGTTGTTACTTCTGAATTGACTTTTTACTTACAAACTCTGAAGACACTAAGAGTCATTAATGATAATGATACTGAAGACAACATACTATATGATATTTGGTTAAATTAGCTTATAAATATATACTAACTCAAAATTAACTTTATAGTTGCCTAAATTGAATCAATGCTTTATAAGTACCTTAAACTAAATAATTACTCTTGCAAAAAAAGAATATACACTACAAAAATTTTATAAGTTTGTTATGAAAATATGGCAACTATTAAAATAATATATAAATATTTTTGTTAAATACAAGTTCACCATTTTCATAAAATATTCCCAAATATATATAAAATCTGTGTGATATATTTTAAATTATTGTAAATAAAATAATTATATAATACAGCAACTCCAGCGAAAAATAATTAAAATATTTGAGATTGTGTTAAGTGTGTGCATTTAATACCATTTTTTCTATTTTTTATGTGGGTTTTATTTTTTACTGGTGAAATCATGTTTCATTTTACTTCAATTTGATAGAAGGCAAAGTCAAGAGGAAAGACATTTGAAAGAATAGTTAGTGAATTAATATGTAAAAATTATTACAAGTAATGGTGAGTAGGTAGGTAATTTTATATAGTGATGTAACAATAATGTCCATAAGACAATGTAATGATTTTTATTTAACATATTGCCTCACTAATAATCAACTTACTAAATCTTTTATATAAATAATACAAGGCTTCTATAGTTAAACACAGCTGTGAGAGGTGAAGATTGAATAAATATTAATTGCCACATATAAAGTTAGTAAATTTCATTATATGAATAAGTAAAACACATGATTTAATTAATAAAATATAATTTATTTATATTAACTTTTTACTTAATATTTAAAAAAATATTTGCCTAACAACTGTAATTACAATATTTTATTTTAGTCTCTACTTTCCTTATTAATCTAAGGAGAACAAAAAACTTAAATAAAGATTATTTAAGGTCATAAAAGTAAGAAGCCATAGGATATCTTATTAAAAAGGCTATACAAGTACAAACTACTTGAAATAATAGCAAATACATAGTTAATTGAACTTCTCTGATTGGTCCTAATTTTATTAAAAATAAATTTATTAAAGTCATATTATTCATGATTATGCTATCATTATCTTCTACTATATCTATTAGTCTAATTGCCTTTAAAAGAGATATTATAGATTTATTAAGAATATTTATATCTTTTCTTAAAATTACAGTTTTACTGGGATAGAGTAAATCAGTTTCAGCACTATATTTAGGTAATCTGTGTCTAGGGCAAGGTATCATATGAAAAAGTTGTGGTACTGAATAAATAAAATTAATTATTTGCGGCAAAAAGAACAATAAAACAGTTTTACTAAAGTGGCTGAGAATTGCAACAACAGCAAAAGTCATACCTGATACATAGCAAAATGTATCTCCAACAAAGACTTTTGAGGGATACCTAAAATACAAAAGAAACATTAAGATTTTTTTATTATTATTTTTTTTTTAATGAAAAAATATGTTTAAAACCATTCTGGCAAGTGTAAATGTGAAAGTTATGGGTTTGATTCCCATTCTGGGGATTTTTTTAATTCCCTACTCTGACAAGACAACATGTAGCATTGAGGTCCTCCAATCAACACAATTTTGAATTGTGACAGAATGTGGAAAATGAGAGTCTTGACACTAGATTCTTAGAATCTACATCTAGTATTAAGACACACCGAGGAAAAAAGAATGAATCTCTTAGAAAAATGTAATAATTATATTATTCAAGAATTATATTTCTTACCAATTATGTTTTAACAGTGCCAATGTTGTTGCAAGGTATGGTATCATTATATGCAATGAAAAGCTGTGTGCTTTAAACTGATCACCTTGTAATTCAATTATGTCAAAAATTATTATAGACAGTGCTATAACCACTGATTGGCCAACTTCAAGACCATTGATACCAGCCAAAATATTGATAGCATTAGTACAAAAGACTGCTAACATTCCCATGTAAATATAATATAAAAATCCTGTAAATGTAAAGAATTATGATAAAATATCATACATTCTGTAGGTTTAAGCTGTTTTGATGCAGCAGCACTGATCTGACTGTAAATGCTATGGTTGGAGATAAATTATCTATTCTGTGGAATTATCTTCATTTATTCACTCTGATAACAAGACTAAGCACAGCATTGAGTTATGTTACTCAACAAGCGATATCTAAAAAAATATCAAAGTTAGAGAACAGAATGTGTTAAATTTATGTGTACATACCAATATTAACAGAACCTCCAAAAAACTGCCGTAATGGTATAGGGATAATAAAGGTAGTTGAGTTAAAATTTACATAATAAACAACTAGTAAAGGTAAAGATGCTATAGTTGGAAGCAACAATTTATATCTCCATTTTAGATTTAACACATCATCTGCAAATCCCAATAGTAGCATGCAACATATTGATAATAATGCTGCCAACAACTCTGCAAACTTAAAAATTATAACTTAAAATTAATCTTTTCTACATAATTTTCAATGCTATAGTGACAAAAACTTCAATAAAAAAAACTTAAAACCTTGTAGTGGTATTATATTGTTACATTGCTTACATAAACATCTTTAAAATAAGATGAAATATATTGATATATTTAAACTATAATTACCTCATTATGTGGGAAATTTCCTCTGTCCATAAGTCCATTTCCAAATGCTATTGGTATAAATAAAAATATTGTCACCAAAAACACACATCCTGATATTACGCCTATGGCTTCTGGTCTAAAATGTTGATGGTAATGGTTATTTTTTAAGCTTAAGTTCAATCATTGTGGTGCTATTAGGTTTCTAACTTAATGTGTTGGTTCAAAACTAAAGACAGCAGAATTTTTTTATTATTGAGCACCTAAAATGTAGAGTGAAAATTTCTTGGAAAGAGAATAAAAAAGCACTCAGAAAAAATATTTACAATAAAAAAGAATGTTACGTTTTACAGATATTCAAATCGAGAGGGCAGTTTTTTAGCACAGGGGCATAAAGTGTGACTGTAAAATTGGCTGGTTTCAGGGTCGATGCCCATTCAAAAAATGAAATATTTATTTAAATTTATATTTTCATATATTCGCTCTAGTTTGGAGGCAAAGCGCGGCGCCGAGTCCCGCCACTCGACTTAATGCCTCCAGAATTAGACGGTAAATGGGGAATGGAATGTCTTAACACTAGGTTCCCTCTGCCTACCCTGCTGTGTGCGGGATGCAGCGTGCAGCTGATTTTTGTTTATTTTAAAGATATATAAGTAAATTATTTAAATGCAGGCAAACGAAGTTGCAAGTTATTTTAAATGATACTTACATTTTTTCTTTTGTTACTTTACAAAGATCAATTCCGAATAAACCAGCAGTAATAAAAAGATTTTTCAATTTAGGTATTAATTCATCAGTTATGAAATAAGCTATTACTGATAACAGTAACAAAATTATTATAGACCACATTTTAAGCAAAAATAAAATTACAAAAGAATAGATAAAGAATGTTGTTAATAGTTTTATAATGTAAATAGTATTTATAACAATACATAGTACTCCTAATTGTCTGACATTTCTTTAATTTCCTGATTAAACTAGCCTGACAATTCTTTGTTTGATCAGCTGTTGCTACACACACCGCATCCAGTTGTCAACTTTTCAGTGTCGCTTGTCACAGTAAAATACAGAAACAAGTCGACATTGACGTTTTTCTCTAGTGATGCAATGGAAAAATATAAAATGGAAAATACGGTTAGGACCATCGGGCTAAAAAAAGGAGTAGATTATATGCGCGCTGGGCAGTTGACCTATAAAAAAAGCAAGACCCACTGGATGCGAGTAGCAAAGGACAGAAAACAATGGTGATATCTGAAGGGGGCCTTTACCTTCCGTTGAGAGCGGTTCTTGCATCTTCATACACTCAAAAAAAAAAACTATAAAGAAAAAATAAATAAAACTATAAGAATTAAACATATATGTAATCTATTTTGCATACACACACAAGTTTCTTTTCAATTTACAAATTGACAAACTTTATTTAGCCAGAAATAAAAGACTTTATTTTTGTTTATTTTATTTACCTCATAATTGCCAAAATGAAATATTTTTTAAATTGACAAAATTAATTGAATGGTGCAAAGAAAAACATTAGCATTTTAGGTAACTTAAATATTATTCTTATCAATGACAGCAAACTGTTGGGTGGTGCTGGGTTTCCACGGTTCCACCCACCAAGTTGTTGACATTGATGGAACATAAATTGTGATGACTGACAGTTGACAAATGAATATTGTGATATTTTCTAATGCTGAATGCATCTGCCCGTTTGTAAATAAATTATTTTCATTCTCATTATTGATACAAGGATTAAGTTGGTGTTATATGAATTTATTAACTCAATAAAAATTTTTTTTGAAAAAGCACTGAATTACAAATGAGCACTATGGATGAAATTGAAGAAGAGTCGAAGGCAGCTGCAGAAAAAATGGTTATGAACATGATGCAAAGACCGGGGCAATTAGAAAAAGTAAGTAACATAATAAATATAGTTATATTTATTTAAACATATTTATGATATATTGGTTTATTTTAGGTTGAACAATATAAAAAAAGAATTACACATAAGAAAGCATCAATTGAGGCTCAATTAAAATCTGCTGTACAAGGGAAGCTTGATGGTGTGAGTGTTGGATTGAGACAATTACAGGAATGTCTAGATGATGTGCACCAAATTAGTGAAAAGTAATCTTTAAATTAATCTCTTTATTTACATAGAACCTCTTAATGTAATATTATTAACGGGAAAAGAAACCAATTGTAGCCATTTAAGGATATATTTTAAAAAAAATAGTCAGATACACATATAGTTTTGTACTTTTAACTAACAAAAATATGTAAAATTTAGACTTTACATATTTTAGTACTAGTTAATTTTAGTTTATGTATATGCAATAATTATATAAAAATAAAATAAGTTAAATTACATACATATATAAAATATATGTATGTAATTGAACTAAAGCCTTTGGTGGCATAGTGGCAGTGTCTGGCTGTAAATGTGAAGATTGTAGTTTTAATTAATAGTCACAGATAAGACAAAGTGTAGCATAGTGATTCCGTTACTCGACATGCAATGTCTCAAAAATTGGGCAGAAAATAAAGAACAGAGTATTGTAACCCTAGATTCCTTATGTCTACCCTGATAAATGTGGAATACATGTAGCATAAAGAAAAATAATGTGTGTTTTGTGTTATGTGCTTAGTTGTGAAACTCAACACACATTGCCTTAAGAATTGGGAGGAAAAATGGGGAATCCCCTCTGCCTACCCTGCTACATACAGGAACAGGATAAAGCTAAAAAAATGTATCTTAATATTTACATATGTATGTATAGGATGGATGAATTGGAAGAATTATTAAGAGGTGTTCCTCCATTGGTTGCATCTTTACAAGCTGTTAGAGAGGAAGATTCACGCCACTCTCAGTATGTTACTGCCATGGACAGCTTGAAACACATATTCACTGTACCAGAAAGTGTTGCTAAAACCAAACAATGGATTGGTGAAGGGAAATTATTGCATGCTCATCAGGTATATAATATTTTTTTTAATGTCATTTTGAATCCTTCATGTAGCATGATAAGCAGAGGTATTTTTGTAAATGTCTTAAGATATTCATTTCCTTCTTTACCAATAATTTTAGTGGAACTCAATGCAATGTTTTGTATCATTAGAAAATAAAAATAATTAATTCCCTAAAGTGGGAATGAAACACACTACTATTGTGTGTATTTAGACTACACCTCTGCAACTTCATATCCTAGTACTAATAATTTATTAATTGTTTTGAATAATAATGTTATGTAAATATAATAAAATGATTCTTATGACATTTTTGTGTCTGAAACAATTTAGTGTCTAAGTGACCTAGAAAATTCAAGAGATGATTTACTTTATGAGCTTCATAGACTGCCTAATCAATCATCTCATGACAAAATTATGCTTAAAGCATATTTTGAAGATGTTGAGATGGTCTCAAATTTACTAGAAAAGCAAATTAAGCTTATCTTAGCAAGAACTTTGAACACTGTACGCAAAGAGCCGACGGTTATTGTAACTGCTCTGAGGATAATTGAAAGGGAAGAAAAAAGAGATCAGATGGCTCTGCAGGTATCTATATTTATTATAAATATTTAAATATTCTCACATTATTTTTTTTT
>JAATLQ010022650.1:0-20819 GCA_013421005.1 Heliconius erato x Heliconius himera
GTCGAGGTTAAGCGCGGCGTTGAGTTCTGCCACTCAACACGCAATGCCTCCAGAATTCGGCAGAAAGTGGGGAACGGAGTGTCTTAACACTAGGTTCCCTCTGCCTACCCTGCTGTGTGCGGGATACAGCGTGAAGCTGATTTATTTATTTATTTTATTTTATTATAGTTGTCAATCAATTCTGCTTAAATCAATAATCATGTATTTTAAGCAGGCGAAGCCGTGGGCGGGCCGCTAGTCAAATATATAAGGATGTTCACATATGTATTTCTATTCGGCATAAATCAGCAACCTCAGCTTCATGTAGAAAATTTTTAATAAAGCATTTAAACTTCCAAAAAGTATATGTATGTGTTTAGTCTTTAGAAATAAGTGCAGGAGTGGAAGCTGTACGCTTTGTACAAATTGCTGAGTAAAACTCGCAAAGTTCTTACTCTCTGTTGTAGTGATAAAGAAGCCCGTTGCATGTATTGTCTGTAAATGGTTCAAAATGCACCTCAATAAGAGTTCACTGTTGTTACGAACTAAATAAAGTAAAACTATTTTATTGTACTTTTCAATTGACGTTGTGAGACTAAGCGTCGGTTTGGTATGAGCTAGCCGTCACCTATAATGTAGTGTAAAAGGAAATAGTTTACCATTTGGTTACTTTTACTTTCTTACTTCCTACTAATATAGTAAATGTGAAAGAATGGTGTGATGATATATGTTTGTACCAAATTTACGCAAGAAATACTTAAAGTATATCAACTCTATAGTAATATATACGTATTCTGTAGAACAACACATTACAAGACGGGCCACAATTGACATAGTTGAAATGACATCAATATGCACAACTCACTATTATAAATTGTATTAGTATGTATATTAGTATATATATTAGTATATTATAATAGTATATATTTTTTAAATATATATGTATTATGTTTATGTATTAGGATTTAATATGATATGTAAGTTTATTTACACCACCCACTCTATTTTATCACAAGTTTCCTAACCCAAAGGTTGTCTGGTAGAAATCGCTGATTAGCGATAAGACCGCCTTTTGTGTGTCAATTATTTTTTTTCTTTGTTCTTTGTATGTCTTTTTCTCCTAATATGTAATTGTGCACAATAAAGTGTAAATAAATAAATAAATAAATAGTTTGGCTATAATATAACAATAAGCTTAAGCGGACGAAAATGGCGTGGGTCGCTTGTACAGTACAAAGTGTGTGAAGACAGAATAAAGTACACTTAAGAAAATTACTATACAATAAATTATGTACGTATAAATAAATATATATTATACTTCAACAATATACGTATATATTCTATTTTACCGATAATTTTGGTATTATGGCAGATACTTATATAGCTTTCGTGTAATTTATTTAATAAGGAACATATGTTTGCTTGCGATATTTCTAGGAATGGAATATATTCTAAAGAAATATTTTCACATGGCAACATCGTTAAGGGAATGTGACGCCTATTGTGATGTAACACTCACTTTACAAGTCAAAAATACTTTGAAATGCGGATACAAAATAATGTTTCTTTTTCACATCATCAGTGCTCACATACTTAGAACAACGTGTGAGAGAGTACAGTGAAAATAAAAAATGTATTAGATAAGTACCTTCTATTACGAGTGACTCTCCTCCAGTTTAGCACTACAATAAGCTTACTTTAGTACTCTCATTTAGTACGGTGCAACATCACTTGCCACCTCTTGAATTTTATTCTGTTACCATTTGGTTCGAGGTACTTCTTGTACCTACCGCTGCATGCCCTGTCCAGCTTGTTTTGCTTGTATTGAAGTTAATTTCTCCATCAATTTCGTTTTAGATCGGAGTTTTGTAATCCTGATTCAATCCTTTCTTTTTGTGCCTGACATGATCCCAAATCAGAAAATATAAATTAACAGCTAGCTTAAGTTTAGTATTAAAATAACAATCATACCAAAAAAGACTATAATATATTTATCTTTTTATTCGAAAGAATTATTTTTATATATAATTATATAAGATTTTTTTTACGAAGTTTATTATAATTTAAATTGTTAATCACTTACTTAGAATTGTATTACAATTTCGAAAGCAGATATATTTGAGTCCGTTGTCGTAGGACGTTGTGCAAGTTGTAGAACTAATCAAGCTGTACTAAATGTGGTCTATATCTAAATAGAATAATCCACGAGCTATGAAACATGAAATTAAAATCCTTGTACTCTCTTTTTTGGAATAATCCCAAGCTGTATGAATAAAGCCGTTTTCTCAATTTGTTTGCAGCATCGGCGCTTTTCTATAGTGTTTGGTACGTGGATTATATAATTGGTATGGGCGGATTAAAAACAAACTGAAAAACTGGGTAGATTTGTTCGAGCTGCTCGTTTCTAAAAATATTGTACTGCATTGTTTAGGATTTTGAATGATGTTTTTATTTTATTAAACTTGGTGACGAGAGAAAACTATTTATTGTTTTATAACTACTTATCAAACAAAAACGACATTTTTCTCTCGTTAAGCTCGTATAAATCATTGCCACAACATAAGCATACCGGGGTAAAAAAATATTGAATATAAATTAAAAAATGTTGGATTACAAATATTACTTGCGAGTAACATGTCGAATGTTAAATTAGAAGTTTCTTAGTAATTTGAAATAAAAATAATGACTTACCTGAAAGTATTTAATGTCATCTCAATTATAAATTCATAAAGTCATAAGTCATAAATTAAAAAAAATTAAGTTAATACATCATCTATATTTTTTTTTTAATTTAACAAAATATTCTAAAGTAAAATAAAAATAAAAAACTAGCAAGCTAATTGCCCTTCTCATTAATTAACACACTGGACTACATTTAAAATAAAATTCAAAGCCTTTACAAACCGTCCTCTACAATCACCACAAATCGACGGCGCCATTTATTCCCAAACCGTGCGTATAACGACGGAGCGCGCGAAGAGCGTGTACTGCATTCATTAGGCGGAGGTAAAACTAGCGTATTAATGGGAGCTTTAATGAATAGGCAGTGCTGGTAGAAAACGTTCTGTAGGTATTTGGAAAGAAATTTTAGTTACAGAAAAATTACTAACTTACTTGTTTTGGACCTATTTATTACATGACGAAACGTGAAGTAATATGTAGAGACGTCTTTTTAAACATTTTTAAAGTGTTATTCCATACTTAGGAATGAAAAATATTTATTTAGAAAACGTATAAAAATTTGAACGCAGCGGGACTCGAACCCGCGCCGACTGGTCGGTTTCCAGGACGCGCGGGTTCGAGTCCCGCTGCGTTCAAATTTTTATACGTTTTCTAAATAAGTATGTAGAGACGTCATTGATCATATTGATGACGTGACGTTTCACATATTATTTAGTGGGTACTTAACTGACGTCGCTGAAATACCTGGGGTCAGTAGTGCGAGTTCGTGCGAGTGTTCCACGTGAGCTCGCGACTTGTGCCGTGTGTGCATTGCGTACACTGACAGTAACTACTCTCTACTCTAAGTAAAACAAAGCGGCTTGCATATTCTTAATTGTATGCTAAAATTATGGCCTCGCTATCTTACTAAATCACGGTGTGTGGCGTTAAGTTACGCCTCTCAAAACAAAATGTTTCGAATTCCGATAGAAAACTGATTACGAAATGTCTTAAAACTAGTTTCTATTCGCCTACCTTACTAAATGCAGGATATAGCGTGGAGCTAAAATGAATATAATTACATACAAATAAATATTTTATAATGCTGGTATATTGTAATTTTTTTATTAATAAAATATGTTGAAGGGTGATTTTTGTGCTTTTCTAACAATTTTGTTTTACGAAGCCAACACATTTTCGAATTGACACTCGATAGCGCGTTAGTATTTCCGATTCCTAGTTTATAGTATTACCACCAACGCTGAAATTTCCCGTGCGTTGAATATTGAACCCCATATCGCACATTCAGCGAGAAATAGAAGTATAACTGCCGTTTTGGCTTTTAAAAGCTTAAATTGAAAAGCGTGATAGGAACCGAGTATCACCAAGCCAATAAACTTAAACAGTTTTATTTTCACATAATGACATTTTAGAAAAAATGTTACCAAATTGAAATAACACCCTAGGAACTGAAGCAACATACATAAGTAATAACATATTATATATAATGTATGTTTATTCAAAAATTTATATAGATCAATCATCATAAAGATCAATGCTTTGCATATTTTCCTTAGCAATCGAAATCATCCGCTTTTGATTTTCTGCGACATAATAGTAGGTTAATAGGCCAATTTATATATGTATATGTATTTTATGATTATATATCACCATCACTATTGTCAGCGAACTCGTGTAATAGAGAGTAGACGTAGGTGAAAAAGAATATAAAAGCAGTAGAATTGTGTCAATCGGGTGGCATTTGCTTGTAGGCAACGGAAGGAAACTCGTGTGAAGTATTGTTTTTAGGTGATATATATCACTTATTGTAAGTATATAGCATCTCTTTCGAAATAGTTTAGAATCATTTAGAAGATCTGTGTTTTTATCGTATTTTTTTAAATGTTAACCGCTTCCGATTTCTAGCACTATATTGGTCTTACAAACTTCTAAAGCAAAACAAATGATAATGTTGAACAAAATGGAAACCGAACCCAATCTAAACGCTATAAAATGAGACACGTCTATTAAAAGTTTACGAACAACTAATCTACACAAATATGCGCCAACTTGCTAACTACAAGAACAATATACGGTAACTGACAAAGTAGAGTTCACGAATAGACGTAAGTGATTTTTGAATAGATTATTTACGCTCTCTTAACGTGTTTTTAAAGGTTTTTAAAACTTTAGGTTTATAATATGTTGACTTTAGTGAAGTTTGTGAAACTTAATACATTATTGTTAGTACGCCATTATGAGCATATTGCAAATATTTTGTAACGAGTAAGATCCTTGTACTTGTTAATAAATATAATATTTTATTTAATATGGATACCTACGTCTATTTAAATTTAAAAAAGTACACAAGTTAAATAACTAATAATATATTTAGTATCAGTTATCTGTTATTAAATAAACTGAAGACAATTTAAATAAATAATTATAAATTTACGAATTATATTTATCCTTTTACTATATAAAAGTTAAGCAACAAAGTAAATAACAGACTTAAATACCAACAACAAAAAACCTTAAAAAGAATGACATGTAAATATGTATTCACGCAAATGAAAATAAACGTTTATTTGTTCGAGGTCAACAATAGCTTCCGTTTATATCGACTGCCGATACAAATGTCAAATATTTACATACTTTTCGCTTCTTGGCAACTTAAAGTAGTGGTAAGTGGAAAAGAGAGAGAGAGCTGATAGATTCTTTAAACCTCTTCATCATTTTATATGTCTTCATTCGAGGGTTAGAGCGTACAACGGTGATTGTCTCCCTGATCCGCCGCTTGACGGATCGTAAGAACTGCGAGGGTAATCGTGCGTGTGATGTCGTTTGAATGGAGGTACTTGTCATGTGATTCATATAAATTGAGTGTGAGTTTGAATAGAAAATTAATAATAAAAAAATATATTAAGCCACATTAAAATAAATCTAGAAATTTAATGTCTCATCTTTTTTATAAGAACTGAACTTAATGTAGGTTCGAGTCCCAATCGGTGGAATACTTTAAAGGTATTTGCTTCCTCGTTATAATATTACTTAATATGCTCAGTTTGACCATAGTAAACCTCACACGCAAGAACATATTTTACAGCAATAATTGTATTAGGTTAAATCATATTTGTTTAACCCTAGTATATCATTTTATCTTACGCGAGCAAATATAAATATTAGTAAAATATGTCAAATAATATACGTATACAAAATATATACATACTTTAAAGTCAAGACAACCAAAGCATCGTTTAAAGATAATGTATGAAGTTTGTTCCGAACTTACGAGATAACTTTATACCTACATTGAACACTGCATCGGAGCTCCATCGGGAAATCTTGCATTCTTGAATATGCAAATGTGATATTATTAAATACAATATATGTGTGTAGAAAATATAATATTGTCTTTAAATTATAAATTGGTAATTTCTTTATAGAGTATTCTTAACAAAAGTTGAATATACATTATTGTGGGATAGTATTTCAATGACGTAACATATTTGACAAAATGAGGCGTTGAGTTCCGCCCAACACATAATGTCTCGAATTCGAGTAAAATATGTAGGTACAACTGGTATCTCTGCTTACATGCTAAGCGTTGATATATTTCGTCTCGTAGCTAAACTTGAATATAATAATTTGATTCTAAAACGCATAAAATGACTATCGTCTTAATTTATACAGAATTTTAATACCAAAAACCCTTCAATACATATGTCCCGCCTGAGTAGCGAGTACAAAATGAAAAAAAATGTCTCATTATAATAACTTTACTCAGACACTCATAGATAAAAAGAAAAGGTAAATTAGAAACCAACTGACCTAGTGATATTTAAAAATAAAATTATTTTTAAATTACCACTTTACAGTTCAGCCACTGATCGCTTCCCATTTAATATCTATAGAAAATTGAATATATAAATTGAAATTGAATTGAATATTCTATATATTCTATATGAATAGTTGCTATAATGCATCACATATTACTTGCGTCTGCAGTATGACGTATGGCACTATTTGCCCGCGGCTTATTGCTGGTTCTTGGTCGTTTATTGTTCTTGCATAACTTTGATATTACGGTTTGTAGAAGTAATGCAATTTTTATCTGCTATGAATAGAGGATATTATTTTATATTCTCCTTTCATATTTATATTCATACTTGTATTGTCGATATAACTTATGATATTGGAAGTGACTTGTAAAATAACTTAAGATAAAAGCAATGCTTGGCGCATTGTTTATTTAAAGATTTTTTTTATTAATATTATTATTAAGGTCTAACCTTAATAATCATACAAACAAAAGAACTATCAACATGTTACCTAAAATATTTTACAACGCTATCGACAATATTATTATTATAAGATATTTTATTAATGATGAGACAATGTCCTACGCTGCGACACGACGGCCTCTACAAAAAATGTGTTAGAAAATAATAAATAAACATTCTTAATAATCTATAACGTTGATATTTTTTTATTAATATCTATCTATAAAATAAAAAAAAACTTTTTTTTTAAACATTTTTAAAGTGTTATACCACACTTAGGAAGAGAATATAATTATAATTTCTAAATAAGTAAAAAAAAAACTTTTTTAATAATATTTCGCGTTTGCTATCAATGGTCTATAATATTTACACTAAAATATATGTATATAGTAGGTATATAATATATTTTAACAAATATTGATAGCCTGCCAGATAACAGATTAGCCCTCAATTACATAAATTAACACCATTTTAGTCAACACTGTATTAACTATACAGTAGAATAGCAGTGAATGCATAATTTCCATAATATATTCTATCTGGAATATCGCACGTTGGTGTATTGTTCAATATGAATAATTTTCTATTCGCCGTATGTAGTTCGTATATTAGCACACTAATTACTTCACTAGGCACCTACTGCGGGGCTCTGTCGGGTAGCTGCTGGCTGAACTATATAATACAAGGTATTAAGATATGAACGAGGTACTATTAACATCAATGGTAATACGTTCTTTAATAAGCTTTGAGTGGAGTTGAGTATGAAAGGAATAGATTTTATTATAGTTCATTTAATCTGTTGCTATTGTGACGTTGATATTACTGATATTGGCTACTCTTACTGTACGAGGTGTTTGTAGGTTCAAATATATACCATATTTGAACCTACAAACACTGTTGAGTAAAGCACAATTTCATAACTTAACTACTTATATACATATTATCGTAGTGTTACAGAGTGAATAATATTGATTATTATACATAATGAATAAATAAAAACAATATGTCTGCATTTTAAATATATCTATTATACTTAGTAGGGCAGTAGGGCAGATGCTGACACGGGCAAAATTATTTTATTTACAAATAATTTTAATTACAACGCTTTTAAATACGTTACGAATATATAAAATAAATAAATAAAAGTTAAAATATTGCTTAAATTAATTAACAATTTTACATAAATATAAAGCTTTAAAATACTCTCCAACAGATAATTTTACTTTTAATATAATACCAATGTCGAAAACAGTTTACAAACGAAACCTGAAAATTCTCTAAAGTAAAACTGAGTAATTATTAACTTCCTTTATTACAAAACACGGAACAATAAGAGTAGTTTTAATTGAACTCGCGTTCCTGTAAAAGCTTTTATACGACATAAAAACTAAAAAATGCAAACAACCTTTGTACAGTCATGTTTATATATGTTAAACTGTGTATCTAGATTACTCTCTAATTTTTAGTTCACGCAATTTTAAATGTAAGATGGATGAGTGTATTTTACAAAATAATACATAGACACTTCATTGAAAACTGTAAAAATGTAAAATTTCTTGCTCAAATGAAAAAAAACTTGTTAGGAATGCAAATTTCGTAAATTTTTATTAATAAACTGTCAATAGTGTATAAGTTGCTATAGTTTAGTGCTTTAGAAGTAAGTAGAGATGTAAGTTTATCTAAAACCTACTAATAAAATTGTCTACTTTCTGTGCATTTCTGAAATACTATAATGATATGAATGACGTGTCTTTTTCAAAGTAAAAATATTTTCATGAGTTAATAGTCGAATGGTATAATTCTTATACATATAAAAATAATTTCTATTAAAATTACTTCTACAGCTGACAACCTAGGCCATGTAAAGCATGTGAAAAGTAAAATTAAAAAAAAATAGTGACTACACTACACATTTGTTCTGCTCAACTCGTACAATGAAAATTTATAATTAAAGTAGAAGTCTGTATAAACAAGCAAGATGAGTGCTGAAAATATATTTTGTCTATGAACAAAAATAATTGTAAAACTTAAACTTAGATAGCTAAAACAAGCAATAAACATTAATTAAATTCTTGACACCGCACAGTGAACCATAATTCCGGGACGAATTTATTTGAAAACCTGGGACGAATTTATTTGAAAGTTTAGTTAGTACTTGTTTTTTGGTATTATTTAAAAAAGTCCAGTAGAGTTTAGCACGTCAGAATCATACATAACATGAAAATAACAAATAACAATAATATAAAACCAATTTCTAAACTACGAGTATATTTTATATGCATAAACTAATACAAAAACTAAATTCTAAAAAATAATATTTGAATTACTTCAAAGTAAAGAAAATTGAGGCCAATCGTGGCGATGTGGCATAAATGTGCGACTGTGAACGCGGCTGGTTGTGGGCGTAGCGTAGATACACCCTCTTTAGAGGCTTCCCAACTGCTATCAAATAGTAGAAGGAAGTTCTGCAGTAACTGCTTTAATACTTTTAGTCCGTTATACCAACTTTGGAGAAGTTAATGCAACAGCTTCCAAAAGGAATAAATAAGTATCTAAGGAGCTTGAGTTGTACTATATGTACGAGTATGAACGAGAAATAAACCAGAACGTAAGGAGAAAGGTTAACATTGCATATCTGAGGAAAGTTAATTTGTTGTTTTTATTTTGTATAATATATTTTTTCTGTCTAAGTATAAGAAAATATTTTGATTTTATTAGCAATCAATAACATACTATGGTTCATTTAATTATAAATTAATATTTTAAAATAAAAAAAATTGCAGTCACAGCCTCATCAGCACTACGTACGGTTTACCAAAAACATTACAATATAGATCGCTTTTATCCTGTAATTAAGAAGAAAACAGTATAAAACGACAGTAAATAATTTATCAAAGTCACTCCATTAAGCGCTACTACTTCGACTTTTTGTTCCAAAGTTTTACCTATCGATGTATGTACGTATGTGTGATTGATGCTCCATTTATACAAACGAAGTCTAATGGGATTTGTATGGGAGTGGCGACATGTGACCGTAGACGACAAGAGAGAAATGAGCATAAAATCTTGGAAGGAAAATAGTAAAACTTGTGTTTGAGTATTTATTTAAAAAAAATATGCTAACGTAAAACATGGCATACAAATATATTTTTCAAATATATTACGAAAATAAATTTGAAAATTTGCAAATATTATATAATTTATTTATATATTATATTTCAGGCCAGTTGTGGCGCAGTTTTCTTAATGGTTCCTTTGTAGGAACCCTTAAGAATCCAACAGGATTACTTAACTTACAGAATTTACTTATCTAATTATACAAATAGCGACATCGACAACGAGATAATTTCTTATTTAATTTTTTCATCATATGTCAAAATCAGATATTTGTATTTTTCATACCAGGGAATGTAAACGGAACTTAGCTTTAAAATATTACCTTCACTCATTCCCTCATTTAAATATTGTCATTAGACTGAAGGAGCGTTGATGACGATATTTGACGCTCACACCGCCGCATTAACTGCGAGACACATTACTTAATAGACACCTTAATAGACACCTTAAGTAAGTGCATCATCATCATAATATATACTGCATTACCTATATAAAATCTCTATAGTTTATTGTTCGCAATATTCGGACCACAATAAGCGTAGCGTAGAACGTGATAATATGTATGACATGTGAATTAACTTCAAATTTCAATTGCGAGAATACCAACAAAACAATATTTGATAGCGACAAAACAATTGAAATATTTGTCACGATTAACTGGTAAACTAATTTTAACAGAAAATCTGAAATATTATTCACTTGACTTGCTCAAACAGAATGTCTAATAAATGCAAATTTTCCTTTCGCATTGATGATTTCCTGATATTTGTATTTTTTTCTACTTTGGTTCTACGGTTGTCCAAACCCACTACGATCAGTTTACATTTTATATTACATATCATAACATTTCAGAATTCAATTATTTTATAAGTTTAAACAACCACAGGTAGTTATAGACAATCTACAGATTTCAGATTAAAAAAATTGTTATGTTAAAATAATATAACGTAATCGCCATTTTTTTGCTAGAACTAAAAGCGTAGAGCTTCTTTGATAAAGTAAATCCCCAAGACTTCAGATGTTCTCATATGCACACAAAGTGCTGCGCTCAATCGCTTCTCTAGGAAACTAAAGGAGATGCGAACGAGACGGCGAATCAAAGAGCCTCGTTACCTTCCACTACCTGCCTTAAACTTAAATCCATAAATTGAAGTACTGCTCCCTCAGAGTAACAAAATATTATTCGTGATAATAAAACAATATAAATGAAAAACTACACTTGACAGTTTATACTTTCACTGAGTAATTTGAAAAAGAATGTAAATGAGAAAACAAAACACAATCAGTCATTACATTACTTTTAAAGTATAATGTTTAAACGTAATCCGATGAATATAAAGTCGTCTAAAAAAATTAAGCAAAATTTTGTAGTTATATAAATAATTGCTCAAACAGAATGTCTACAAACACAAAGACAAAGTTAAATTACAAAAAGAATATTGTTTTGTTGGTATTCTCGCAATTTAAACTTGAAATTAATTCACATGTCGTACATATTATCACGTTCTACGCTACGCTTATTGAGTAGCGGTACTATAGTATGTTATAATGTGGTCCGAATATTGCGAACAATAAACTATAGAGATTTTATGTAGGTAATGCAGTATATATTATGATGCTGATGCACTTACTTAAGCTTTTTAAGTTTACTAATTTATTTAATCATTAATCTGTAATTGGATCAGATTAATAAAGTTTACTTCACAAACGTGATTGATACAACTCGAAGGCGTATCGTATATGATATATTAAATTCAATACCAGAGTCCACTTTAAACTTGATCATGCAATCAATGAATCCCATCATCTCATAAAAGAGTAAACGTTGTATTAATAAAAGCCACTGCATCATATATGTAGCGGCCGCTTTTGTTCTTTATTTTTTTTATATATTCTACCTATTTTAAAATCATGTTTATTAATGGTAGGAAACTATATAGACACTGATACTACTACTACATATAATATACTAAGTGATGTGCATTTATAATGACATGATGCTGCATTGCTCTATGATAATAATATATACCTACCTATAGTAAAAATGTGTATTTGCATGTATTTGTTATAAAAGTAAAAATAAATATTTATCTCTTGTAAATAAAAATGAGCTGTTTATCAGCTTATTAGAGCAGTCGAATATTTGAGCTCCTATAGTTAAACATCAGTTAGAAAGCGATCAATCGGTGTCAGCTCATTTGTTCTAACAAACGACATTTCCAATAAATTCAGGACATTACAATAGGGATTACACATCAAAGCCACTCGATAGGGGTAATCAGGTTATGTATGACCAAGTGATTGTGCTAACATTTCTTAACTTATCTCTGAAAATAGACTGCTTAGGGAAATTTAAATATTATTTGCTATACAGAGGAACTCTAGAATAAACTTAGATATAATATAAAATGTAATAAGTTCATTGATTTCTATGAAGAAAATTAGCGTCACACTGTGTCGCGCACACAGCAGGATAGGCAGAAGGAACCTAGTGTTGAGACACTCCGTTACTCACTTTCGACCGAATTCTGGAGGTATTGCATGTTGAGTGGTGGAACTCAAAGCCGCACTTTGCCTCGACACCAGAGAGAAGAAATGAAAATATAAATTTAAATAAATATTTAATTTCTTCGAATGGGGATCGAACCCACAACCAGTTGATTTCGTCACACTTTGTGCCTCTGCGCCACTATGAAGAATTGTGTATTATTTACAATTTTTATTTTCATCGGATAAGAAATATTAAAATAGTAAGATTGTTTTTTAATTCAATATCTATTTTTGTATACATGACTTTTTCATTGTTATAATTTCTTGTAATATGTAACAGTTTTTAATAAGTGTTATTAAGGCAAATAAATATTAAATTAAGTATGAAAAAATATATTTTAAATTGTATTAGGGCCAGTCGTGGCGCAGCGGCACAACGTGTCGTGTGACTGAAAAACCGACTGGTTGTGGGTTCGATCCCCACTCGAGGAGATGAAATATTTACTTAAATTTATATTTCCATTTCTTCGCTCTGGTGTCTAGGCAAAGCCTGGCGTTGAATTCTACCACTCAACACGCAATGCCTCCAGAATTCGGCAGAAAGTGGGGAACGGAGTGTCTTACACTAAGTTCCCTCTGCCTACCCTGCTGTGTGCAGGATGCTGTATCCTGTGAAGCTGATTTATTTTTTTATTTTTAAAAATTGTATTAAAACCATTATAACCTACATAATATTCTTTTAGATACTCGGTTACCCCTGCAATTTTGGAAGTATTGCGTGTTGATTGGCGGAACTCAACGCCGAGCTTTTTCTTGCTACCAAGACCAGGAAATACAAATAAATCATTCCATTGAGGAAATGAACCGTCGCGTTGACACTCAAGCTCTGTGTCGCTGCACCACAAGAGCCTCCATTTTTTAAATATAAAGTTTAAGTTTAAGTTTGCCAACTAGGCCATACGATGGAATGATGTCAAAAGTGTGGAATTAAAAGTTTCAGAGAAATGTTAAGCGCGAATAGTTATTGGGTTTTAACTCGATTTCAAAACGCTGATGTAGTTTAAAGCTCTTCGCTTTCATTGAAATTGTGACAAGTTTGGTAAATTTTGCTTCAAATAAAATGGGTTGCCTTTAACTGTTCAATAAAATGTAAAATGATTAAGAGAGTCGTCATTCATTTCAGTACCAATACTCTCTATTATTAAGTATTCTATTATTAAAGTTGTCCCAGTGTCCGGACCGGAGTTCAAGAAATATAAATATTCTAAGAATCCTTTGTAAGATGAATTTTTTTAAGTTAAACTCATCATTTTAAAACGCCG
The DNA here is from genome assembly GCA_013421005.1 of Heliconius erato x Heliconius himera. NCBI lineage: Eukaryota > Metazoa > Arthropoda > Insecta > Lepidoptera > Nymphalidae > Heliconius > Heliconius erato x Heliconius himera. Next base: position 13,853 of record JAATLQ010022650.1, read on the forward strand.
GAATCGCAAGTCGCAGAGATACTGACATTTAATAATGTCATTTGCTAATTTATTTCTAGATTTGGAGGCGGTAATACTTATGTAGAATACTCAAAGTAATTAAATTTTAATGTAATTTACTGCAAAAACTTATTTAAATCTCAACTAAGTTATTATCACAGACACGAACTTTCTTCAATATTATATTTGTTACTAGCGACCTGCTCTCGGCTTGGCTTACTCGAGTTACATCATCATTTATTTAATGCATTTATTTTGTGTTTTAAAATGTTTGTATGTATATTTAAAAAAAATTAAAGACAAATTTTAATTTTATTATTGTGTTGGCAAAAGAAAAACATACTACACTTCTATCATTTATCTGTGAAAGAAGAGAGTTTTTCGCTATTAGTTAGAACAGATTCATGATCCGTAAGTAGTAGACGAGAGTGCTGCAGCCTCCCCAACACCCGTCTGCCGCCGGCACAGCAATGAGCGGTGAGCAACGACTGGCGTAAATAACGACGCCTTTATTGAATTGCGATTGAGTATATTTGAAAATCTAAATCGATCTTTGCTTGATTTCTTTGTATGGAACGTGAAAATAGTTGCTGTAATTTGAGTGTTTTACAAATTTTAACTGTTTTTTAAATTATGTTTTACTCTCGGTTGCTATTGTAATTTATTTATATTTAATTACTTATACTATATTTATAGTAAGGCATGTCGCCATACCTGCGTGTTTATAATACCGAAACTTCTTTTTTCTACCTATATATATTCTTCATATAATAAGTTATTCATAATTGAAGTGCAATATGTTGGAATCAAACCTATTACTTCAGATACATGAAAAAGCATATCGTGTTATAAATAATTAATTTATATTTTATTTAATTTATATTTATTTTATGTTTATTTTATGTCATTAATGATTCTCGGAGGTCCGTACTAAAAGAATATTATTAGAATACTATTAGTAATTTAGACGAACAGGCGGAAAATTGATTTATTTCAATTTGCCTTTGTTTGGTCGCACAATGTCTAGATCTTGAAGTTATGCCACTCTTCTATATCGTTATATTATATGTAACGTGAGAAAATCTATTATTATATTGATATACTCGTAAGATCAGGACAGTTATAACATAGTTACTATACGATAAAGATGTCGCACAAACTCTACGCTATTTATCCATTGATATTAGATTCGTCGAATATCATAGCTATGTATAAAATGAATATCACCGTCCTTGTAACGTGTTCACTGTTCACACGTCAAAGGCTTTTACGGGTATAAATACAGTATATGACGCAAATTGATTCGAATAATTAAAATCGACGCGGTCGGTGGTGTCATTAAATGTCTGTAATAGTCCTTTGAATGTGTCCACAAGCACGTATGTATGTGATATATTGTACCTATACTTCCATGATGCGTGTTTAATAGTATAAAGAGTGAAATTATTTTTTTGTTTGTCCTTTGGGTTTTATTGTCAATTTTAAAACAAAATAAATCACTGTCACGCTATATCTTGCATATGCAGGGTAGACTGAGGGAACCTAGTGTTAAGATACTCCGTTCCCCTTTCTGCTGAATTTTTCAGGGTGTTGCGTGTTGAATAGTGGAACTCAACGCCGGGGTTTTGCCTTGGCCGGAGAAGTGAAAATATTAATAAATAATACTTTATTCGAGTGGGGTTCGAACCCACAACCGTCGTCATACGGTTACATTTTAGTGCCCCTGTGCCACCTCGGCCTCCATAACGAAAAAAGATAGATTTCATCTTAAAATAGTAATAACAAATTCCTTGTTACACTTGAAAACTTAACTAAAGTTATGTTAACAAAGGTGGATTTATCTCTAACAGAGATTTTTTTTATTTACTGCCAATCTGAAGAAATGATAATGTCGCATTTTCAGTCACATAGCGTCCCTACGCCACGCGTGGCCTCTTAAAATCCAAAAATTTATTTCACTAGAACGCGCAAAAAAAAATTTTTCTGCAAACGTTTAATCACCACAGTACATCGATAAATAATTTATAATCTGTTGCTGTACGATACATTTTTTTACAAACAAGCCGTGACGGACATGTTGTGTATTCCAAACACGAAGAGCATTTTATTGCTAACAGCCTTTTAAATATCGTCACCAATCAAAGAACGGTTTGTGGCTTGTTTGTGGTTTGCTTATTTTCAATTTCGCAAGTCAACTATTTCTATGTCACTTATGTAAATATGAAACACAGGCTAACAGCGTGCAGTAGTGTGTAATATTTAAATAACTGAATAAAACAGCCTTACAGTCAAGGAGTGGTTAGCTTAATAAGTGCTTCCATTACCCGCAGTAAGAGTTCACTAAACATAACTTTTATAACTATTTACTATCAGTAGGGAAATGTAACTAGCTCATTTATCAAATTAAAATCAAATCATCAATCACCCTGCTATGTGCGGGATACAGCGTGAAGCTGATTTTTTTTTATTTATTTAGTTTAGTTAACTATATTAGGTGGATTGTCAAATGCATATCTTTTATATTTCTGTCCTCTTAAGATTTGAATAATTTAAATTGGAGATGCCTAGAACGAGAACACTTGCAATGACAGTTGGTGTCAGACGAGAGTCCGACACGAGCAGCAGTACTTCGACAAAGTTCGACTAACGAGTTCTGGAGATTTTATGATGCCGTATAGTGGTAAAAGAATTATATCTGCAAACATTTTTCGCTACTTTGAACACTCTTTTATAATTTTGTCTATAATTGCATTTAATCTGAAAATCGGCTATCGTTGGAAAGCTAAACATTATACCAACAATTATAAAGGCAAGAAGTCGTTATGTAAATCGGTGTCTCCATTTTCTACGCTATGGATTTTACTGAGTACTGTTTTATGAAGTTTTAGCCACCTTTATAACATATTGCAAAAATAAACAGTTAAAAAATATATTATAATATTTTATTTAAATATGATGGACCTTTTAATGATAGATACCTTAATTTTCTGCGACACAAAATATGAAAAAAAATATCGAGGCGAAATTTTCAGCTATGTTTTAAATTTAACGAATTTCATCGTAACATTTAAAATTTAGCTGAAAAAAGTAGGTCAGAGAAGATGTGTAGCGTGAAATTTACGTTATCACTTCATAGCTCGGCTAATGTGAATATGATATATACATGGAACTATACAGATCTTTTATGGAAAATAAGTACTAATAATACTTATATTCTCGTATTTGTTAGTCCAGCAACATTTTAAGATACTATTGGATCGAAATACACATGCAACACATTGAAATATTTTTGATGATCTCAAGAAAATATGAAGTAAAGATATAAAATATAAATTTTAAAATTCGACATGCGAAATTCTAGATATCAGAAGTAAAAGCTAAACATTTAGTTTAGCGCCCAGTGAAGTTAAAAAACTGACAACGCGTAATATTATACGAACCATTTCGATTTCCAGCTAGTGTTAAAATACTCCGCTACAAATTGTTCGTCGAATTCTAGAGGCATTGCATGATGAGTGGTGGAACTTAACGCCGCACTATGCCTCGCCACCAGAGCGACCACACCAGAGCTGAAAACATTTATTTAACTATATAAGCTAGAAGATATTTAGGAGTTGGCGAGGAGTTTGAGCACTCATGACATTACTCGGAGTAACGGCGACGAAGTCAAATGTACCGAAGTTAGTCTTCTAAGTGTATTGCAAAGTCACTAGTAGTAGCTTTATCGCGCATCTAGCATGCGCGATAAAGCTTTTGACATACATAGTACTATAATAACTAAATTTTATATTATTCCTTACTCATTTTTTAGTTTATAAGCTTAGATAACTTATGGTTTCGATGTATACAGTCAGCAATTGATAGAACAGGACAGAAATGGCGTCAGTAAGTGACATATAGGCATAGAATCAAACGCCTATATATGTTATAGTAATTGCTGAAAGCGTATGACGTCAGTGGATTTACTTAAGAAAAAAGTTTTAGAAATATACAGAAGTACTAAATAAATTAATTTTATAACATCAGCAATCATTTGAACGTAAAAATAGAAACATTAAGAATTAAATAAATTTAGATTAATAATAACTAACAAAGAGCGATCAAAACCAATAGCCTCATACATTATTAAATAGATCGAATATAATTAGCTTATATCACGGAATTAATAAACAATATAATGTGAAAATAGCATAATAATGTAGTCCTGTGTTCGCGTCAGCTGAATACGACCGCGACCGCGACCGCAACGACAGGTCACAAGCATGTTGATATCAAAACCTCGACTGGTTTAATTCTAGATATCGGTATAAAGTTCAACCGTAGAACAAACAAAGCTTGTTAATTACTACGATAACTGTATGAATAGCAACGATAATTATGTGTTTAATTATATCACGCGCCGAGTTTTATAAAAAAAAACAATTACAAATAAAAAAGTGCTTGTTATATTTTGTTTTTTCAAATCTTTAAACTTACGCTTCTACTTACAATGTTCTATTATAATCTTTTATTTAAAATCATTAAAGGGAGTTTTTGTAGAATAAGATTTTTGACAAATAACAAGTATTTTACTACTGTCTTTGAAAATAGTACAGTAAGTAAAGTAGCTTAAGAAACTATTCCAGCAAATAACCACATATAAAGGGGGTTTTAGCGACTTAACCTTTAAATAACCTATTAAATTAGTCTAAAATGAACACACTAAACTAATATACAACGATAATATCAAAATGATGATGTGCAATATCGAATCAATTTATGTCTATTGTAAAATTTTATGGTAATAGCCACGTACGAGTATGTCAGCATCAGTACTAACCACCGCCGCGACGTCAAATCAAATGCATGTTGAAGTCCAAACCGCGATTGTTTTAAGCAAACTTTATTCTACTGGTCGCAATAATTATTGCGTATATTTTAGAACAATGAATTTATAGCAATTTATAGACTAAACTTATAGTCTTATACTCGTAATAATGAATTATTTATTGGACGCTCGAAATACAGACAGATGTGGCATAAGTTTGTCGAACGCCCCCTCCCGGCGTGAGACAATATATGCGAGCAAAACGCGTAAGAGCATTTACCACTGAGCCGTGAATGACCGGATAATTCTTTATTGTTTCGTACGGTATGATTTATTCTAGGAATATAAATTTTTCCACTGTTTGTACGTCTATATACAATTTTATTGGATATTTTGTCAATCTTATTACGAAAATATTTTATTGACAAGCACGATGTGTGCTTGTCAATAAAATATAGTATATCAGGGTAATGTTGTATATTGTAGGTCAATGTTTTTTTTCTAAAGTATTATAATTTTTATATTTAACTTTTAAAAAAATATATATAATTATTTAGGGCAGTCGTATAGCAGCGGCGCAAGTGTGCGATTGTAAACACGACAGGTTGTAGGTTCGATTTTCATTCGAAGAAATGTTTTCAATTTCCCCCGCTTTGGTGATTAAGTATATCACGACGTTGAGTTCCAACTCTTAACACTCAATACCTTCAGAATTCGACAGAAAGTTGGGGACGAATATATCTTAACACTTTCTCATTTTCTCAGGTTCCTTCTGCCTAGGTTAGGCATTATTTGCGGTATACAGAGTGAAGCTACGAAACATATAATTCAACATTTTTATAAGGTAACTAAAACTAAAAGCATGGGAAACGGAGCAACACAAAATAGATACAAAACTTTTAAAGAACGAAAGATTACCACAAATTAGTACATTTCGTAGACTGCGCCTAAAAAATGATCTATTTTCTAGAACGAGTATTTGTAACGTAATCCGTAGCTAAGATAGCGTAGGACCGTTTATATATACGACTACATTAATGGATTCCTTTCATGCGGAAGTCAAACTCTTCAAAGTGTAATAAACTCTTCAAATATATACAACCAAAGTAAGCGTCCCCTTCCTGTAGATGCATTATGTATACACACGGAAAAGAATTGCGTTAAAAAGATATAATTTAATAAAGTCTTAATTTACTAAAGGCAGATAACGTATACATGATAACATAACAGCTTACGTTTATTTTGGGCTATTTTGGAGCGTTAAAGTTTATATATGTTCTTGTATATACATATAGTAACCGCAAGCTCAGCTATAAATCATACGCAAGTTATAGTCTGTGTGTTTCTATTCACCCTGTGAGGCCCGCGTATAAAGCTTGCGGGTGTTTGTTCACAACGACAGGCGTCACGCAGACCGCAGACGACGCATCCTGTAACACGAGGCTGAGGCCTCACCGTCGCTATATGTGCATTTTTGCATTAATAATAATTAATGTAAAACCATGTTGTGAGTCAACATCGGTTTGAAGATTGCAACTAAAAAATGAAAACAATATCGCTATGAGAATATAATATACAATGAATATTTATAAAATTTATGTTGAGGTGGTTTCCTAGACTACATGATGGCCACGACCGCTCTGTCAAGAGCGTAACGACTGAGAAGAAGGTTTCCTAGAGTTAGTGTAGAGTGTATTTGTTCAGCGGCAACGTCTTTAAATTAAAAATATTTTTGTTTTTATAAAAGTAATATAACATTAGTTTATAATGTTGTGTAATAAGTGATCTCTGGCTTCTGCATTTATGTAGTACTACTATAAACGATTTGATTATATTATAATGCTCCCGAGTCGTTTTTAGTATTTTGTTTGAAGAACTATTTGATACACAAACGTAGACGAAGTCCTTTCTCTTGTGACTCCAAATACTCTTTACAAGTACATGTAAATGGATGCAGGTTATTATATTTCCCTTTGTTGATAGTACCTACTTAAAATATCTACATTCTGTGTTAGACAAGAAAAGTAAACAAATGAATAAACTGTAAAAATATAGAAGTAAGAACTTAACTTACTTTTAAATAAATAAGTTGCTTTGTTTTTCCACAAGAACTGTTACACTTTTGAAACACGAATAAATATCATTTAATATAGCACTTGA